>OY482670.1:62849162-63152957 GCA_960531455.1 Urophora cardui | reverse complement strand
TTGGAATTAAAACTCGCGCGATTTTTAATTCCAATTTTTCGTTTTTTTTTTTAAATATGGTGTATTATTATTGGAAAAAGCGCCGCAGGCGAAAAATTGGAATAAAAAATCGCGTGATTTTTTATTCCAATTTTTCGTTGTTTTTTTTTTTAAATATGGTGTATTAGTATTGGAAAAAGCGCCGCAGGCGAATCAAATGGGTAATCACGAAAATAAGACATGTGACACAGAAGACATTGATGTATCCGAAATGGATTTTTTTGACTATGAAGAAACGGCGGAAAATTTTTTGCGAGAGTCAAAGCATGTTGTTGTGTGTTATTTGTTTTACCAAGCCACGCGATGTTCTCTTAAACCCATGCAATCACTTTAAATTGTGTGCGGATTGCTTTGGAGAGCACAGTAAGGTTGCAATCGTAAATGGCAATAGAAATATTTTGTGCCCGGTTTGTCGTCAAATTGTTGAAAACTCTATATCAGTATTTGTTTAGATTGTGGTCTGAAAGTGCCAATATGTATGTAATGAAGTTTTGTTTATTTTGATTGCGTATTTAAATATTTACTTACTTAGAGACCTTGAAAATTACCTTGAAAGTTACTAATAAATGATTATAGAAATTTACTGTAGCATTGTTTATTTTGATTGAGTATTTGAATATTTAGAAGGGGATTTAAAAAAAATTGAGAGAATCGAAAAATTGGAATTAAAAATCGCGCGATTTTTAATTCCAATTTTTCGCCTGCGGCGCTTTTTCCATAATAATACACCATATTTAAAAAAAAACGAAAAATTGGAATTAAAAATCGCGCGATTTTTTTATTCCAATTTTTCGCCTGCGGCGCTTTTTCCAATAATAATACACCATATTTAAAAAAAAAAAAAACGAAAAATTGGAATTTCGCCTGCGGCGCTTTTTCCAATAATAATACACCATATTTAAAAAAAAAAAACGAAAAATTGGAATTAAAAATCGCGCGATTTTTTATTCCAATTTTTCGCCTGCGGCGCTTTTTTCCCCTAATACACCATATTTAAAAAAAAAAAAAAAAAACCCGTCTGCGGGGTTAATTGCCCTTTCGAAAGAGAAATAAAGCCCGTGGATCAAACGAAATAACGCCCGCGGGAATTATTTCTTTTTCAACAACGGAAAAAAACGCCGCGGGTGTTATTTCCTTTTTTTGGGAAATAACGCCCGCGGGCGTTAATTCCACGGGCGTTATTCCACTGCACCGAAGAATACCAGTCAGAATAATACTAGAAAAATGCCCGTTCATCTAGGTGAAAAAATAGCATTTTAGTTCATTTAATAAAGCTCACTTTAATTAGCTCAGTACACGCAAAGATGGTAGAATAATGGCTTCGTGCTACTGCGGCAGTTGGCTGATAGAATTTCCTATTTGGATGAAACCAAATCAATTAACTAAACTCTCTTAAACTCTTCTTTCCACCTGCTGCAAAGATATATGTATGTATCAGTGGCGGACCTAGCATAAATTGCCTGGGCAAGCCTATGTGTGAAGCATAACCATTAGCCATTTATGTAATTTCCTTTGCTGTATTATTTAAAAGTCTAATTGCGTTCCGTCATTGACTTTGATTTAGAGTTCTCGATTTCTTTTTAACATTTTCGAGTGGCCCGAATAAATGCTTTTCAATGCTCGAACGCTCGTTTGTTTGTTTATTACGCGTATGTTTGTACGGGCATTTGAAAATTCGGGTATTTGAAGACCGTTTTTTCTCGTTTATTTTTTTTTTTTTTTGTTTTTTTCATATGTATTTTTTATTTTTGTTTTCCTGATACATACACATTTTTTTGTTTGTATACTCAGAGAAAAGGAATCAAATATAAAATTTTTATTTTATAATGCACGTTTTAAACCAAGTCATTTTTATTTTATAAATGAAAATTTTCAAATTAAAAATTAAATTTTTTAAATTAAAATGTATTTAGGATTTAAAAAGAAGCATGTTTAAATTAAAAATTAAAATTAATGGAATAAAAAAGAAAGTTTTTTCCTTCAAAATCTCATAGTTCTTAAAATAAAAATAAACATTTTTAAATTAAAAAAGTTTTTTCTTGATTTTGCAATTTTACTCTGAACATTTTTAAAATAAAAAATTTCGTATTTACATAATTTTTAAATATAAAAACGTGCGCTAGGGAAATCTCACACGAAAGCGCAGATGTATTTTTAGTTCCTTATACCGACGGAAATTTCAGCAGTAGGAAGTGTATTTGCTTATTGTCTAGTACCTAAAAAATTGGTGCTTTAGTGTTTGAAAATCTGAGGTCCAATTTGATTTCCGTCGCTTTTTAAAATTATCTTGATATTGTGCAATAGTCGCCAAAAATCACAATCAACCCTTTTATAATCTGGTATTTGATATTTACATGCAGATGTAAGAAATTATGTGCCTAAGTATGTACCTAGATGCAAACGAAAATCAAATCAAATATGCATATGGCTGTGAATACTGAACTTTTGAATGCCGAAGCCAGCTTCATATTCGCATACAAATTTGATTTGAAAAATAAAAAAAGTGCTTTGCTAGTTTTTTTCAATTTAAGTCTGAAAATAAGCAATTGCTTTCTCCTTAGCGAAAGCGAGAAAACAAGCTATGTTATTCTGTTTTGAAAGCCACGTAAAAGCTAATGTGTGGAAACGTTGAAGCATGCTCACTGTGCTGTGCTTGGCAGTACAAACAAAATACACATTGTGAGATGGATTGGTGGTGTATTTGCGCTATTTTCTTAGCAGGCTTTTAGGGGCATGTTACAGTGGGGGCTATATTATTGAGAACTTAAATAGTAAACACATTTAAAACGTAAAATAACCAGATTTTAAAGAATTTCGTATGAAATGAACGAAAATGTGTACGCAAGCCGGGCTTCTCGGCTTGTATGAAGCGACCGCCTCTGGTATGTATGTAATTGTTCTTGTGTACCCTTGCACAAAAATAAATGAAAAGCCTTAAAAATATTTATTTTGTGAGAAATGGTTGTTTCTTTTTGGCAAATTGATAATAAACTATTCTGAACCTTTTGTTAAATAATAGCGTAAACTTACTTCAAAATTACCAATAAAGCATAGTTCAGTGGCGTAGTAACGGGGGGGGAGGGTTTCGGGGACAAAACCCCCCCCCGAAAGATTCGTTTTGACCATAAAACCATCTTTGACTTTATTAGCATACATTTCTTTTTCAGGAAAAAATCAATGAGAATAGTAATTTTTTGAAATTGGTAATTCGAAATTTAGCGCTTTTTCACGAAGTATTACTTATAATTCTAGCGTTTGTTGAGCCGTAGGAAAGTGCAAGAACCGCAGGAATTTTACCACAATTTACATTCTTTTTACTTATATTCGCTCTTTTGTGGTAAAATTCCTACGGTTCCTGCACTTCCCTACGGCTCAACAAACGCTACAATTATTATACAGTATTGCTGTTATTAACATGCCAATAACAGAAAAGTAACGCCAATTATTTAAATTTCAAGTTTTCTTTCAATTACTTATCATCTTAATCAAATAATATTAGTATAAACTACAATGGGAATAACTATGCAATGTATAAGAGTATCTGAACTTGAGATTTTACTTAATGTCTGTCAAAATGGAATATTAAAAAACTAATTATATAAGAAAATTATTATTTATAACCGTAGCACATAGGTAGAAATATTTTATTGTGTACATATATTCCAAATTGCTTGTTTAATGCAAAATTTTAATAATTTGTGTTAAAAGTAGAGCTCTCGATTTTTTTTGAACATTTTCGAGTAGCCCGAACAGTTGTTATTCAAATGCTCGAAGAGTTGTTTGTTTGTTTATTACCCGTATGTTTGTACGGGCATTTGAACAATTCGGGTATTTTGAAGTTTGTTTTTTTCTTTTGTTTATTTTTTTTTTTTTCTTTATACATATGTAGTTTTTTTATTTTTGTTTTTCCGATACACATTTTTTTTGTTTGTAAGCTCGAATGCTCGAATGTTTGTACGGGCATTTGAACAACAAACGGGGCTTCAAACAAAAACGATCAGATCGAATTGCTCGATACCCGGGTATCTAGGGCTCTAGTTAAAAGTCGATTTTATTGAAAAATATATACAGTGACTCAAAAAAAAATCATACGCCAGAGTTTTTAAATTTATTTCAAACAGTTCTGTCGAAAATTTGACTCTCTTATTTTCGTTTAAAAATGTAAACAATTTTTCAATAAAAATCGCCTTAAGCAGGATTTCTAAGCTTATGGAAAAATCCGAAAAATCGTAGAAATTTCTAAAAGTGGATTAAAAATTTCAAAACGCGGCCAGAATTTATAGAAGATTTTGAGGAGATTTCTAAGTGTACTGTTATGTAGCCAAAAAATTTTTGTGTAAAAAGTGCTATTCTCAATGCTGTAAAAATTTCCGTCGATTTTAGTAATTTTTTTCTGTAGGGTGTTTGCGTTATATGTACGTGAGACCGTTCCAATTAAAATTTCCGAAAAGCCAATGAAATTTTTCAAAAAGTTGAATGTTACATATTATTATATTACAACTGAATGAGCTGCAAAATTGCATACTCAAAAATCTTCTAAAAAATGTAGCTTTATAATTCTTAGCCCCTTTTTATGATAAGTACTTCCTTAACTTTGAAAAATTAGAAATACTAAAAATACTGCCTAAAAAGTTAACAATAATCGCTGCTAAATATCTGGGTTACTTTCGAGCATCACCTACATTAACCAAGATATGCGTTAAAAATATAAACATTAAAATTAAATATAAAGCACAAAAAGAAAATTATTGTACGGTACATATGAAAAACCCTGTATCTAGTAGTGAAGTGCGGCTTTGTGCGACGTGATTTTTTGTCGGCTAACTACTAATTGTACTAGATATCATGTCCGAGGGTTAATTTGACTGAGTCTGACAGAGCAACATAACAAAACCAATTTTTAACATGAAAAAGAGTGATAATTTTTTTTTAAATATCCCAACTTTAAAACCTTAAAACTATAAACTTAGAATTATTGAAACCAAGGATATTATTGAAAAGTGTTAATAATTACTTGAACCTTTAGGATTCACCACGATTACTTAAATGAAATGCTTTAAATAATAAATATTCAAGTTGAAATTAGCACTTAAAAATATGTAAGAAAAAAACAAAAAAATTAACTTCAGATATGCTAAGTTGCGACCATCTGGGGCAAGTGCAGAGTATGGGGTCGGGAAACAAGCGATTAATTATTGTTCCCCATTCTATTTCCAATATGTGGGTATGTTTTTTTCTGTAATTGTAACAATTTTACAAAATTCAATTTTGGGCGCATAAAACTTGAAAATCTACCTATGCGCGTAGATTTCCAGAAGAGAATATGAGACTTACTTTTGAAGTATAGTTAAAGGCCCTTGGCAACTGACAATCTGGCATGTCAGGGAGTGTGTATGTGTGAGTTTTTTTGTGTGTGTTAGTGCAATCGGCAGTCGTCGTGCTACACGTTCTTGTTCGGGCTCGCGTTGATGAGAATCAAATCTTTTAGATATTTTCGTCAATCACCCGACACTCACACATATGTATACACTTCTTAACATTCCAGATTTTAAGTGGCCAAGGGCCTTAAGAGTTTGATATATGTATTATAAGCGATATTTGTGTACTAAAATGTTAAATTATAGTCCGAAAAAAATTACATTTCGCTAGCTTAGAGTGCAAACTGTGTAAGTCCACTTTTATGAAAAAGTGTATTTTTATGTAGAACGCTAGAAAAATCAAATACGCACCGCGCTAAACAAGTCTGAGATACTTGTCATATTTCTACTCGTTGTTATTCAGTGATACGCAAATTGTGTAAGTCCAAATATTTATATGAACAGAAATTTTTTTTCATTTCGAATTTTTTTGTTTGTCTCTCCTACAAAGTTTTAAAAAAGGACTTACACAATTTGCATTCTAAGCTAGCGATTTTTATCATTTGTAAAAAAAATTGTAGTTTTTTTTGGTAATTTTAATTTTGGTAAATTTTTTACATTGGCTGTAACCCCCCCCCCCCCCCCCCCGAAAAATTCTCTAGCTACGCCACTGGCACAGTTTGTGATAGAATTGCACAAACTGCTATATTCAGTTAATAAATAAATTGTTATATTACTAGTAGAATACCAGAGCTGTAAAAAGCTGCAATCATTCGTCCCAGCAATCATTGATTGTTCTTCCAATTTTATTGCAATGAAAATTTATTGCAGTTTTTTTGATTGTAAAAATTGCAATTTGAAATAATTTGTGTTCCATAGATTGCAATAAATATTTATATAAAATTTTTGATTGTAAAATAACTACAATCAGCAATAATTTACCTTCCATTTATTGCAATAAATGTTTATTGAAATTTTTGGGGATCAAGTTCATTGAATTTAAAATTTGTTGAAATTTTTTGATTGTACAAATTTTCAATACAATAATTTACAAAAATTTCATTGCAATAAACATTTCTCATAAATCATTTTCATTGTAAAAATTACAATAGCAATAATTGTATTGTAATAAATTTTCATCGTAAATCATATTGATTGAAAAATGTTTGATTGCAAGGCTTGCAATAGCAATTATTTTCCTCATAACTTTATACGAATGTATTGGGACTGATGAAAGGCAAGCGCTTGGGTAATTCGAGCAATACCCGCATTCATATAACACGGTTTGCGCGTATTAACCCATTTCCCGGGTACATATGTATGAATGTACATTAGGATGTCCTTAAAATCAGATTAGCGATTTTCTTCGATCTCACCCCCTACATCGTTAACAGCATGATCAAAGATACCATAAATAAATTTTGGTCCCGATCGGAGACGGTTAAGGGGTGTCGCAAAGGGATAAAAGTTTAGATAACCATATGGGACCCCCGGGCGACACCCTTTAACCCTCTCCGGTCAGGACCAAAATTTATATTTGGTATCCTTGAGTACAAGACTATCCACTTTGGCCATTAGATAAAAAAAATTAATTAAATTTTTTGGTCTTTATATGGTAGTCTGAACTTTGACCCCTCTGGACCAAAATTTGAATTTAGTATTTTTGAGTACAGGACAATCGAATTACGCATTAGATATGCAAAAAACTAAACTTAAATTTTTGAGCCCCGATAGAGTTTTCTGGAGTTTGGCGCCTGTGCGACACCTCTTAACGGTTTTCGATCGGGACAAAGATTTATATGTGGTATCTTAGACTATATTAGCATCGACCTAGGGGGGTGAGGTTGAGCAAATATGCTATGTACCCTAATGTGCATATTGGCACACGGTACTGGTAATATTTGCAGTCGTCAATTTGTATAAAGTCTAGATGATAAGATGATGAGAAAGAGGTTGAAGGTGCGGATGGGTATAAGGATAAAGATATGGATAAAATTGAACATGAGGATGGGGATAAGTATACATATATATATTTATGTTAAACAACCATACATACATATGTATGACAGTAATGAGATATCCGGGAGTAAATGAAAAAGCAAATGGTACAAAAATAAATATATATCCTTATCCCCATCCACACTCTCATCCCCTTTCTCATCATCTTATCATCCAGACTTTATATGTACATATTGAAGACTGCATGTATTGCCAGTACCGTGTGCCCGGCAGCATCCAATATGTACATAACTACGTACATATGTATGTATGTACCCAGGACATGGGTTATTACGCGGCTACGCGTGTGATATAAGTGCCGGGTATTACTGGCATTACCCAGGCGCTTGCCTTTCATCAGTCCCAATGCATGCGTATAAAGTTATGAGGAAAATGATTGCTATTGCAAGCCTTGCTATCAAACATTTTTCAATCAAATTTGATTTACGATGAAAATTTATTACAATACAATTATTGCTATTGTAATTTTGACAATAAAAATGATTGATGATGGTGTTTTGATAGTCTATATCCTGGTGCCGACTTATGGTTTACTATTGGTCGCATAGGTGTTCCTGCTTTGTGGATTTTAGGTAGTGCGATCAGTGACGGGCCGATGGATTCATTGCCGTGAGAGTGTAGGTCATCTTGTTGTCTATTATATTCCTTTGCTTGTTTTATTGCACGCTTTATTGCCATTTGGTATTCTTCCGTTGGGTCTTTCCTTATCACTCGACAGCCCATTTCTTTGATGAGTTGACCCGTTTTTGCTGTGTATTCCTCTTCGTCCATTAGCACCGTTGTATTTCCTTTGTCTGCTTTAGTTGCTATCACCTTATAATCGATTAGTTTCTTCCTTAATTCTTTTGCAGTTTTATTGTCGTCCGTTGCCATTTCATTTCGAGCAGCTTTTATACTCTTTTCGATTATGCGTCTGCATAGATGACTTGCGTGCTCCTGTTCTTCGTTTGGTACTAGTGATATGGCCATCTCCGTGTCTGCAATAGTGTTCTCTACGTCTTTTTTTCTATCGTAGCTTTCGATATTGTACTTCAAACCTTTTTGTAGTAGCTCTGTTTCTTTGGCGTTGATTGAAAGATTTATTAAGTTAACAAATCTTGGATGGAATGATGTTTTGTTCTGTTGTGAGACTTTTTTGTTGTTGTTTTGTTTTGTGTCAAGGTCCTCCAGTTTTTTGCTGAGTTTTTTGTATTTGTGTTCCATGGCCTTTTTGATCTCCTCCTTTATAGTGTCTAACGTTTCCATAAGGCAACTAACTAGGTTGTTTTCCATCAGCTCCAGGTGGATGCGTAGTAGTTCCTCATTTATGCGCTCCTTCTTTGCGTGTTGGATCTCGCATCTGAGGAAGCTGTTCTCTGCTTTCCGTATAATTTTGCGTTTATCCTCGCTGTTCACTTTGTGCCCTATTTGCGCGTATTTTGGAATGAGTTTGGTCTTTAGACATTCTTTATTAAACCATATGTTGGCTTTTGTGTTGTGTATTTTCTGTAGCCGCCTTTTGTAAGCTGTCAGTAGAATATTTGTCCGGATTTGATGTGCCTGACTGGCATTATTAATAACTTTTTGGTTGCTTGTTTTTCCGACAGGGTAGGAATATGATGTATTGTGGAACGATTTTCCGTCATCCCTTGTCAAGTTTGGTTTGGAGACAAACCGGTTTCGGCTAATATGCGCCATCTTCAGTGTCTTCTTTCGTTCTGAGTTATTTTCTGTAAGTTCGATAGCATTTATAGTAACTAACTTCCGTCGTTTTGTTCAGGTACTTCGTGTTCATGTGATGTGTTCGTGCATTCGTGCTTTCGGGTGACGTGTGTGTGTGTGTGTGTGAGTCTGTGTTGTGTGTTTAGGTACGCAAATCTATTTTTTTTGTCATATTTTCATTATTGTACCCTCATTAACCAAGTAGGTAAAAGTCCGTTATTGTCCGTTTGTGTGTTGTTTTGTTTATGTCGGTTTTAGGTCTTTTGTCCTCTTTCGGGTATATTAGCTTAAGTGGTTCAAATAATGTATCCGATGCGGTGTTTATTTGTTAATTTATTATTTTACCTACGAATGTTTTTTGTTTGTATATCTCCATATTTTCTAATATGTTAAGTCGTCTTCCTTTATGCTGTATGTGGAGAATTTTAGCTGTTTTTCCTATTTTCATGGGTGTACACTTGTTTTCTGCCATGTGGTTGGCGAAATTTGATTCCACTGTCGTTGATGATTTTCTTATTTTCTTATTGTAATCCCTTATGTGTTCTCGATATCTCGTCTTGATTTGGCGTCCTGTTTGTCCTATATAACTGTTTTGGCATTCGCAAGTCAATTTGTATACGCCTTGTTTGTCAAAGAGGTCTTCCTTGTTAATGTTGTTTCGTAGAAGTTTTCCCATATTGTTCGTCGTTTTAAATGCTGCATTTTTGGAAAACTTTAGCCAACTTGTAAGATGTTGCTCCGGTATATGTTAGGACTGCCCATTTCTTCTCTTCTTTTTCTTTGGTTTCTGACTTTCTAGAATTTATGTTTTTTTGTATTTTCTTCACTAAACTTTTTTGATATCCGTTGTTCTCTGCGATTGTGTATATTGTGCTCAGTTCCTTGTTGTAAGCTTCTTTTTCTAACGGGGTTCGTTCAAGTCGTGTTAATAAATGTCTTAAAGCGGCGTTCTTGTGCTGCTGAGGATGGTTAGATTTATTGTGTATTATTGTATCTGTTGCTGTGGGTTTTCTGTATATTTCGTAAGTAAATTTGTTAGTCTCTTTGTTTATTTTAATTGTTAGGTCCAGGTAGTTGATTTTTCCATTTTTCTCTGTATCCATAGTGCATTTTATATTTCTGTGTTGGCTGTTGCAGGTGCTCCAAAATTTGTTCTTCTTTATTTCCCGATATTAGGCAGATGATGTCATCTACATACCTGGCATAAAAATTGACATCCAAATTTGCCGTCAGTTCTTCCATATAAATTTCCTCCAAATGTTGCATAAATACTTCCATAAGGATAGCTGATGTGGGGCTACCCATGCCTAGTCCGTGAGTTTGTCTGTATATTTTATTGTCAAATTTAAAATATTCTGGTCCAGGGTTATTCTCAGCGTATTTACTATCTCTGTAGCAATGTCTTTGTTCGTTTTCTCTGTCAGTATTTTAGTTAAAGTTTTTAGTGTTTCTGTCGTTGGTATCGAAGGGTATAGATCCTTCACGTCAAATGATACCAGTTTTGAGTCCTTGGGTACGTTCAGGTTGTTCAGTTTGTTGACTAGTTCCGTCGTATTTTTGATTGTGTATTTATTGGATAGGTCTAGTTTCTCGGTTAGTAGCTTGTTTAGGTGTTTTGATAGTCTATATCCTGGTGCCGACTTATGGTTTACTATTGGTCGCATAGGTGTTCCTGCTTTGTGGATTTTAGGTAGTGCGATCAGTGACGGGGCCGATGGATTCATTGCCGTGAGAGTGTAGGCCATCTTGTTCTCTATTATATTCTTTGCTTGTTTTATTGCACGCTTTATTGCCATTTGGTATTCTTCCGTTGGGTCTTTCCTTATCACTCGACAGCCCATTTCTTTGATGAGTTGACCCGTTTTTGCGGTGTATTCCTCTTCGTCCATTAGCACCGTTGTATTTCCTTTGTCTGCTTTTGTTGCTATCACCTTATTATCGATTAGTTTCTTCCTTAACACTTTTGCCGTTTTATTGTCGTCCGTTGCCATTTCATTTCCAGCAGCTTTTATACTCTTTTCGATTATGCGTCTGCATATATGCCTTGCGTGCTCCTGTTCTTCGTTTGGTACTAGTGATATGGCCATCTCCGTGTCTGCAATAGTGTTCTCTACGTCTTTTTTTCTATCGTAGCTTTCGATATTGTACTTCAAACCTTTTTGTAGTAGCTCTGTTTCTTTGGCGTTGATGGAAAGATTTGTTAAGTTAACAAATCTTGGATGGAATGATGTTTTGTTCTGTTGTGAGCATTTTTTGTTGTTGTTTTGTTTTGTGTCAAGGTCCTCCAGTTTTTTGCTGAGTTTTTTGTATTTGTGTTCCATGGCCTTTTTGATCTCCTCCTTTATAGTGTCTAACGTTTCCATAAGGCAACTAACTAGGTTGTTTTCCATCAGCTCCAGGTGGATGCGTAGTAGTTCCTCATTTATGCGCTCCTTCTTTGCGTGTTGGTTCCTGATCTCGCATCTGAGGAAGCTGTTCTCTGCTTTCCGTATAATTTTGCGTTTATCCTCGCTGTTCACTTTGTGCCCTATTTGCGCGTATTTTGAAATGAATTTGGTCCTTAGACATACCTTATTAAACCATATGTTGGCTTTTGTGTTGTTTATTTTCTGTAGCCGCCTTTTGTAAGCTGTCAGTAGAATATTTGTCCGGATTTGATGTGCCTGACTGGCATTATTAATAACTTTTTGGTTGCTTGTTTTTTCCGACAGGGTAGGAATATGATGTATTGTGGAACGATTTTCCGTCATCCCTTGTCAAGTTTGGTTTGGAGACAAACCGGTTTCGGCTAATATGCGCCATCTTCAGTGTCTTCTTTCGTTCTGAGTTATTTTCTGTAAGTTCGATAGCATTTATAGTAACTAACTTCCGTCGTTTTGTTCAGGTACTTCGTGTTCATGTGATGTGTTCGTGCGTTCGGGTGACGTGTGTGTGTGTGTGTGAGTCTGTGTTGTGTGTTTAGGTATGCAAATCTATTTTTTTGTCATATTTTCATTATTGTACCCTCATTAACCAAGTAGGTAAAAGTCCGTTATTGTCCGTTTGTGTGTTGTTTTGTTTATGTCGGTTTTAGGTCTTTTGTCCTCTTTCGGGTATGTTAGCTTAAGTGGTTCAATTAATGTATCCGATGCGGTGTTTATTTGTTCATTTATTATTTTACCTACGAATGTTTTTTGTTTGTATATCTCCATATTTTCTAATATGTTAAGTCGTCTTCCTTTATGCTGTATGTGGAGAATTTTAGCTGTTTTTTCCCTATTTTCATGGGTGTACACTTGTTTTCTGCCATGTGGTTGGCGAAATTTGATTCCACTGTCGTTGATGATTTTCTTATTTTCTTATTGTAATCCCTTATGTGTTCTCGATATCTCGTCTTGATTTGGCGTCCTGTTTGTCCTATATAACTGTTTTGGCATTCGCAAGTCAATTTGTATACGCCTTGTTTGTCAAAGAGGTCTTCCTTGTTAATGTTGTTTCGTAGAAGTTTTCCCATATTGTTCGTCGTTTTAAATGTTGCATTAATGTTATATTTTTGAAAAACTTTAGCCAACTTGTAAGATGTTGCTCCGGTATATGATAGGACTGCCCATTTCTTCTCTTCTTTTTCTTTGGTTTCCGACTTTCTAGAATTTATGTTTTTTTGTATTTTCTTCACTAAACTTTTTTCCGTTGTTCTCTGCGATTGTGTATATTGTGCTCAGTTCCTTGTTGTAAGCTTCTTTTTCTAACGGGGTTCGTTCAAGTCGTGTTAATAAATGTCTGAAAGCGGCGTTCTTGTGCTGTTGAGGATGGTTAGATTTATTGTGTATTATTGTATCTGTTGCTGTGGGTTTTCTGTATATTTCTTAAGTAAATTTGTTAGTCTCTTTGTTTATTTTAATTGTTAGGTCCAGGTAGTTGATTTTTCCATTTTTCTCTGTATCCATAGTGAATTTTATATTTCTGTGTTGGCTGTTGAGGTGCTCCAAAATTTGTTCTTCTTTATTTCCCGATATTAGGCAGATGATGTCATCTACATACCTGGCAAGGCATCTATGCAGACGCATAATCGAAAAGAGTATAAAAGCTGCTGGAAATGAAATGGCAACGGACGACAATAAAACGGCAAAAGTATTAAGGAAGAAACTAATCGATAGGTGATAGCAACAAAAGCAGACAAAGGAAATACAACGGTGCTAATGGACGAAGAGGAATACACCGCAAAAACGGGTCAACTCATCAAAGAAATGGGCTGTCGAGTGATAAGGAAAGACCCAACGGAAGAATACCAAGTGGCAATAAAGCGTGCAATAAAACAAGCACAGAATATAATGGTTTTGGTTTTTTTTTTTTTTAAATATGGTGTATTATTATTGGAAAAAGCGCCGTAGACGAAAAATTGGAATAAAAAATCGCGCGATTTTTAATTCCAATTTTTCGTTTTTTTAAATATGGTGTATTATTATTGGAAAAAGCGCCGCAGGCGAAAAATTGGAATAAAAAATCACGCGCTTTTTAATTCTAATTTTTAATTCTAATTAGCACTATCTACGCCACTGCCCCGCACTGTCGCAATCCAGGTACCGCTTTCTCCATAAACACTTTTTCGAGTGCCTGGCGGAGATGGAAAATGCAAGGACACTAGATTTTCTGCGCTTCATGAAACAAACGCGCTGGTTTAGCTTAACGGGCATCTAATCTTATCATACTTTCGAATCTAATTTTTCCGGAAAGGTTTGTAAACAGGGATAAGGAAGCTAGGGCTCCCGTGTGGTATCACAATGGGCCACCTCGGCCTAAGTGTGTCCCCGCTTTCATGAATTGCGGAGACAGCCACCTCAACCTAACCTAACCTAACCTAGGTCCAGGTAGTTGATTTTTCCATTTTTCTCTGTATCCATAGTGAATTTTATATTTCTGTGTTGGCTGTTGAGGTGCTCCAAAATTTGTTCTTCTTTATTTCCCGATATTAGGCAGATGATGTCATCTACATACCTGGCATAAAAATTGACACCCAAATTTGCCGTCAGTTCTTCCATATAAATTTCCTCCAAATGTTGCATAAATACTTCCATAAGGATAGCTGATGTGGGGCTACCCATGCCGAGTCCGTGAGTTTGTCTGTATATTTTATTGTCAAATTTAAAATAATTCTGGTCCAGGGTTATTCTCAGCGTATTTACTATCTCTGTAGCAATGTCTTTGTTCGTTTTCTCTGTCAGTATTTTAGTTAAAGTTTTTAGTATTTCTGTCGTTGGTATCGAAGGGTATAGATCCTTCACGTCAAATGATACCAGTTTTGAGTCCTTGGGTACGTTCAGGTTGTTCAGTTTGTTGACTAGTTCCGTCGTATTTTTGATTGTGTATTTATTGGATAGGTCTAGTTTCTCGGTTAGTAGCTTGTTTAGGTGTTTTGATAGTCTATATCCTGGTGCCGACTTATGGTTTACTATTGGTCGCATAGGTGTTCCTGCTTTGTGGATTTTAGGTAGTGCGATCAGTGACGGGGCCGATGGATTCATTGCCGTGAGAGTGTAGGTCATCTTGTTGTCTATTATATTCTGTGCTTGTTTTATTGCACGCTTTATTGCCATTTGGTATTCTTCCGTTGGGTCTTTCCTTATCACTCGACAGCCCATTTCTTTGATGAGTTGACCCGTTTTTGCGGTGTATTCCTCTTCGTCCATTAGCACCGTTGTATTTCCTTTGTCTGCTTTTGTTGCTATCACCTATCGATTAGTTTCTTCCTTAATACTTTTGCCGTTTTATTGTCGTCCGTTGCCATTTCATTTCCAGCAGCTTTTATACTCTTTTCGATTATGCGTCTGCATAGATGCCTTGTCAGGTATGTAGATGACATCATCTGCCTAATATCGGGAAATAAAGAAGAACAAATTTTGGAGCACCTCAACAGCCAACACAGAAATATAAAATTCACTATGGATACAGAGAAAAATGGAAAAATCAACTACCTGGACCTAACAATTAAAATAAACAAAGAGACTAACAAATTTACTTACGAAATATACAGAAAACCCACAGCAACAGATACAATAATACACAATAAATCTAACCATCCTCAAAAGCACAAGAACGCCGCTTTCAGACATTTATTAACACGACTTGAACGAACCCCGTTAGAAAAAGAAGCTTACAACAAGGAACTGAGCACAATATACACAATCGCAGAGAACAACGGATATCAAAAAAGTTTAGTGAAGAAAATACAAAAAAACATAAATTCTAGAAAGTCAGAAACCAAAGAAAAAGAAGAGAAGAAATGGGCAGTCCTATCATATACCGGAGCAACATCTTACAAGTTGGCTAAAGTTTTCCAAAAATATAACATTAATGCAACATTTAAAACGACGAACAATATGGGAAAACTTCTACGAAACAACATTAACAAGGGAGACCTCTTTGACAAACAAGGCGTATATAAATTGACTTGCGAATGCCAAAACAGTTATATAGGACAAACAGGACGCCAAATCAAGACGAGATATCGAGAACACATAAGGGATTACAATAAGAAAATAAGAAAATCATCAACGACAGTGGAATCAAATTTCGCCAACCACATGGCAGAAAACAAGTGTACACCCATGAAAATAGGAAAAACAGCTAAAATTCTCCACATACAGCATAAAGGAAGACGACTTAACATATTAGAAAATATGGAGATATACAAACAAAAAACATTCGTAGGTAAAATAATAAATGAACAAATAAACACCGCATCGGATACATTAATTGAACCACTTAAGCTAATATACCCGAAAGAGGACAAAAGACCTAAAACCGACATAAACAAAACAACACACAAACGGACAATAACGGACTTTTACCTACTTGGTTAATGAGGGTACAATAATGAAAATATGACAAAAAAAAATAGATTTGCATACCTAAACACACAACACAGACTCACACACACACACACACACACGTCACCCGAACGCACGAATGCACGAACACATCACATGAACACGAAGTACCTGAACAATACGACGGAAGTTAGTTACTATAAATGCTATCGAACTTACAGAAAATAACTCAGAACGAAAGAAGACACTGAAGATGGCGCATATTAGCCGAAACCGGTTTGTCTCCAAACCAAACTTGACAAGGGATGACGGAAAATCGTTCCACAATACATCATATTCCTACCCTGTCGGAAAAACAAGCAACCAAAAAGTTATTAATAATGCCAGTCAGGCACATCAAATCCGGACAAATATTCTACTGACAGCTTACAAAAGGCGGCTACAGAAAATAAACAACACAAAAGCCAACATATGGTTTAATAAGGAATGTCTAAAGACCAAACTCATTTCAAAATACGCGCAAATAGGGCACAAAGTGAACAGCGAGGATAAACGCAAAATTATACGGAAAGCAGAGAACAGCTTCCTCAGATGCGAGATCAGGAACCAACACGCAAAGAAGGAGCGCATAAATGAGGAACTACTACGCATCCACCTGGAGCTGATGGAAAACAACCTAGTTAGTTGCCTTATGGAAACGTTAGACACTATAAAGGAGGAGATCAAAAAGGCCATGGAACACAAATACAAAAAACTCAGCAAAAAACTGGAGGACCTTGACACAAAACAAAACAACAACAAAAAATGCTCACAACAGAACAAAACATCATTCCATCCAAGATTTGTTAACTTAACAAATCTTTCCATCAACGCCAAAGAAACAGAGCTACTACAAAAAGGTTTGAAGTACAATATCGAAAGCTACGATAGAAAAAAAGACGTAGAGAACACTATTGCAGACACGGAGATGGCCATATCACTAGTACCAAACGAAGAACAGGAGCACGCAAGGCATATATGCAGACGCATAATCGAAAAGAGTATAAAAGCTGCTGGAAATGAAATGGCAACGGACGACAATAAAACGGCAAAAGTGTTAAGGAAGAAACTAATCGATAATAAGGTGATAGCAACAAAAGCAGACAAAGGAAATACAACGGTGCTAATGGACAAAGAGGAATACACCGCAAAAACGGGTCAACTCATCAAAGAAATGGGCTGTCGAGTGATAAGGAAAGACCCAACGGAAGAATACCAAATGGCAATAAAGCGTGCAATAAAACAAGCAAAGAATATAATAGAGAACAAGATGGCCTACACTCTCACGGCAATGAATCCATCGGCCCCGTCACTGATCGCACTACCTAAAATCCACAAAGCAGGAACACCTATGCGACCAATAGTAAACCATAAGTCGGCACCAGGATATAGACTATCAAAACACCTAAACAAGCTACTAACCGAGAAACTAGACCTATCCAATAAATACACAATCAAAAATACGACGGAACTAGTCAACAAACTGAACAACCTGAACGTACCCAAGGACTCAAAACTGGTATCATTTGACGTGAAGGATCTATACCCTTCGATACCAACGACAGAAACACTAAAAACTTTAACTAAAATACTGACAGAGAAAACGAACAAAGACATTGCTACAGAGATAGTAAATACGCTGAGAATAACCCTGGACCAGAATTATTTTAAATTTGACAATAAAATATACAGACAAACTCACGGACTAGGCATGGGTAGCCCCACATCAGCTATCCTTATGGAAGTATTTATGCAACATTTGGAGGAAATTTATATGGAAGAACTGACGGCAAATTTGGGTGTCAATTTTTATGCCAGGTATGTAGATGATTGTGATACCACACGGGAGCCCTAGCTTCCTTATCCCTGTTTACAAACCTTTCCGGAAAATTAGATTCGAAAGTATGATAAGATTAGATGCCCGTTAAGCTAAACCAGCGCGTTTGTTTCATGAAGCGCAGAAAATCTAGTGTCCTTGCATTTTCCATCTCCGCCAGGCACTCGAAAAAGTGTTTATGGAGAAAGCGGTACCTGGATTGCGACAGTGCGGGGCAGTGGCGTAGATAGTGCTCATTAGAATTAAAAATTAGAATTAAAAATCGCGCGATTTTTTATTCCAATTTTTCGTCTACGGCGCTTTTTCCAATAATAATACACCAAATTTAAAAAAAAAAACCAAAAATTGGAATTAAAAATCGCGCGATTTTTTATTCCAATTTTTCGCCTGCGGCGCTTTTTCCAATAATAATACACCATATTTAAAAAAAAACGAAAAATTGGAATTAAAAATCGCGCCATTTTTTAATCCAATTTATCGTCTACGGCGCTTTTTCCAATAATAATACACCATATTAACAAAAAAAAACGAAAAATTGGAATTAAAAATCGCGCGATTTTTTATTCCAATTTTTCGCCTGCGGCGCTTTGCCCAATAATAATACACCATATTTAAAAAAAAAAACGAAAAATTGGAATTAAAAATCGCGCGATTTAATTTTTTTACATCAATATTGAGCTTCTGTTCGTGCTGTTGCATGTACTGCTGAGATTTGTGTGATTTTTGGTAATATTGACGCTGATTGCCGCCGCCGCCGCCGCCACCCATTTTGTCGTCCTGCCGTCCACCGCCCAACGCCGAACGTCTTTGGCTTGACATATGTTGTTGTTGTTGTTGTTGTTGTTGCTGCTGCTGCGATAGCATTTGCTGTTGGCTTTGATGCGAGTGCGACTGCAAATGCGTTTGCGGATGATCCCAGATGCGCCCGCGCAAGTCTATCACATCCTGCATCATGAAACGTACACGACTGCTGATCTTGTAGTTATTTGTTGATTTGCTGCTGCGCGATTTATTTACGATCTCTTGTATTTTACGGAAAATGACATCCATGCGTTCAGTGCCAGCACATTCCGGTGTTTCCAGCAGGTGTCCCACTGTGGTCAACAGCTTACACATGTACTCCAACTTTTCCTCGGAGCCATGCTCCAGCAGTGATTCGATGCAGATGAATACGCGATCGTTGGTCAACGATTGCAGTTTGAACATTTCGCCAAAGAGAAATAAAGCCCACATCGCCGAATAGGGCGCGCGGGCGTTCTTTCCCTTTCTGAATAGAAATAAAACCCACGGGTTTAATTTCGTTTTATTCGCAGGCGCTATTTCTTTTTCAAGAAAGGAAAAAACGGCCGCGGGCGTTATTTCCTTTTTTTGGAAATAACGCCCGCGGGCGTTAATTCCACGGGCGTTATTTCACTGCACCGTATTCTTCTAGTATACCCTTAACTGGTATTTTTCTAGTATGGAGCTGATGTGTTGTCTACTGGTATGAAACTGAGTGGTATTTTTCTAGTATGAAGCTTATGCCAGGGAAGACAATTGCCATTCCGTAGGCCATCGCCACGTTAAAACTACCAGTTGCTTTCAAGCAGACCTGGGCACCCTCAATTACATTTTGTAATTGATTACGCCTTCAATTACAATTACATGTAATTGTAATTGAGATTTTTCAAGTAAGTGTAATTGAAAAATTTCAATTACCAATTAATGTAATTGTAATTGAAAAAAAATGTAATTGAGGATGCCCAGGTCTGCTTTCAAGTAAAATGGATAGTTGGGCAACTAGATGCCGACATTTTCAAACTGGTAGAATTGTAGTATGCAACTAGTTGTTTTGCCTGCAGGGTATCTACATATTTGAAAGCCATGCATACACACCTACGTACTATATATACGTATATGAATCTGTTTGTATTATTTTGCAGCTCAAACAATCCTTTTTTAGGTAGCTGTGAGGTTTTTTTTGTCAGAGAGGAATTGCATTGAATTTCGGGACAGATCTTAGTATTTTACCGCAAATGGGCGCAGATCGTGGCTTTGTTTTACAGCAAGTGATCCCGCAAAAATTCCAAGTACCTACTCCATTCATTCTTCTGTAGAGTACTCGCTATGGACCAACGGCATATTCCATGTACTACCTACTACAAGATTTTATACAAAAAATATGGTCCAATTAACATGGCAATGTCGTTGCATTGGAATACATATGGGCGATTAATTCAAAAATTAAAATATAGAAACGTATACTTAATATCTCAAAAAGAGAAAAATTTGGTATCCGTTACAATATTCGACTAGCTACGAGCTGATGTACATATGTATGTAAATACATTAATTGGTCGGTTTCAGCTCATTTAGATCAGTTTATAAAATTTCGAAAGTAAGGGGTAATTTTTCGAGTTTTTAGGGGTGTCTGGCAGGTTATCCCCATGGAAAGTGTCTGGCTGAAGAGATATCGTCTTTTTAGAGTCTCCTAAGTAATATATCCAAATTTCAGCCATTATAAAATGACGAAAGTAAGGGGTAATTTTTCGAGTTTTTAGGGGTGTCTGGCAGGGGTTTATCCCCATGGAAAGTGTCTGGCTGAAGAGAAATCGTCTTTTTAGAGTCTCCTAAGTGATATATCCAAATTTCAGCCATTATAAAATGACGAAAGTAAGGGGTCATTTTTGGCCACTTTGGGGCCTAATATCTCCTAAAGGCCCCTGTACCCAAATTTCATATTGTACCATCATTCATGGTTGCGTTGGAGGTATGAGCTGAGAAGGTTTCAGCCTTTATAAAATGACGAAGGTCTGGCAGTCACGGGCTCTTGGTCTAGAATAGTTATTTCGCAACATTGATACATTTTTATTTGTATGAGAGCAACTACTACTCACACCTCTATCTTCGTTGTTTGTCGCTTCTCTTTGCCTATCGTTATTTTGGGGGTTGTTTTGCACAACACTGAACACACTTTCTAACATACCACGCAATTCGCTCATTTGTAGCTGTAGCGATTCTATTTTTTGCACTTGTTCGTTTTCACTGCTCATTTGTAGCTGTAGCGCCTCTACTTGTTGCACTTGTTCGTTTCCACTGCTATCATCGGTATCACTTTCAAATTCTATTTCATCTGAGCCGACAGCATCTGTCAACCTACTTATGAGCACATCTTGTGTTCCGTTTATTGATAATTTTCTCTCTTTGAGCAATTTTTTTAACTCCGCGACTTTTAGTGAGTTGATTTTTCTCATTTTTGCAAACTTTGGTTGAGAACCACCCATATACGTACATATAAATTTTCGTTAAATTGTTCACTGTACTTAGCAAGTATGTATGTGTGCGTTTCGTTTTATACGTGTCGATCGTTTCGCGATTTTGGTTCGGCTTTGAATGTAACGGCTGCGATTTCCGAGAAATTCGACGTTTGCCGTCGCAGTGTGAGTAAATTATACGTTTTTAACTCAACTGCGCAATCTAATGAATTTCAAGCGTATGCAACTGTACCAAAATATACATATGTACTTATGTATATTTATAACCGAATTTTCGTACTCGCTTCGACTGCCACAAACATTTACACATACACGTTTAGCTGAAGCTTTTATGATTTTATGTACGCATGCATATATTTGAGGTGTATATACATTAATGTACTTTTCGTTCCAACTTCACAATTCACATTTAACGTTTTTTGAGGTTTTTATGTACATTACGAAACGTTTAGTATATGTCGCACTTTATGTACTAGACATATACGCCGCCGATTGACGCCGCCGCCGCCGCGCCGATTACCTTCATAATCGGCCGCCGCCGCCATAATCCGTGAAATCGGCGCGGCGGCGTGCGCTGACGCGCCATACCCGTATGGTGCGAGATGTGTACATATTTTCCTAGTTTTGCTAACTGCAAAAGTTCTTCAAAATTAAAAAAAAAAAAAAAAAGGAACCAATCGACGTGTTTTGACCTCAGGAACACGAACCTGAATGCGGAAATGTTTTATTTTTTGCCCGTTAAAAGTTATTAACAAAACCTTTGGCTGTTCCCTACTTTACTAGCCTCAGTCCTAAAGAATTTAATGGCGTTTCCTTTTCTACAAAGTTACAATAAAAAAAAACTATTTCGGCGGTATTTCGCGGGATCAAAAAAAAAAATAAAAATTTTTTCTTTAATCCTCTCAATACAAGCTTCAAATTTAGGGTCGGAATTTTACAACTTTACATATACTGAATTGCTTAAAAAAATTAGTTAAATAATGTCTTTATTTTATATTTTAGTTTATGTAACAATTGTTTTTTTGCTGTTAATAAAAAAGTTTCAACAATTTATGGTGGAAATTAGTATATTTATTCCATTCAGCCAGCGCTATTAAGGTAACTAAATAAAATTAAGATTTGAATAATTTTGTGATTTGTAGATTTGGAGTAGGCGCGCCGGCGCGAAAAAGCACGCCGGCGTCGCCGCCGCCGCCGAATTTTTTTTGGAATGGCGCCGCCGCCGCCGGAATCACTGTCGGCGTATTTGTCTATTACCCTGCTAGCATTTGGAAGAGCTGTTTATCGTCTATCTCAATTAAATAACGTCTGGGGCACTTCTAGGCGTCATTCGACAGATAGTCTCCATTTGTACAAAAGTAAATGTCATTGCTATCGCGTATCTTACTTCTTGGTGTGAATGGAGAAGATATTTGTGTATTGACAACCAAAACAAAGTCAAAATTATTTTTTTTAACAAATTTGAAATTTATAAATTAAGCGAAAATCAAATAAATCCTAAAGAAAACAATGTTCTTCAAAATTTCCTTTTTGGTAAGTTCTGTTAAAATGTTCTAGGACTTCATAGAACTAAAATGTTTTGGTTTCCTTCTCCTTTTTAGATTCTCTTCGAAAGGAAAATTAATTATCTGTTCCTGAAGGAAAACCTTTGCGCTAACCTACACGTGATATGTACATAACTTTGTGGATGTATGTATGTATCTGTGGTAAATAAAAAATAAAGAATTGAGAAAATATATATATGTAAATATTTGCGCTTTTATTTAGGTTTTACATAAAGTGAAAAAATAGTAGGAGAATTTATAATTGACGTTTTTGTGTCTCCCAGAAGACACCAAGAAGTTACTTCCGGAAGTGTCTTATTAGTTTATTTGCACGTAACGTTTTTGTCTCTTCCAAACGACACTTGGAAGATACTTCCTGAAGTGTCGTTTATGACTCTTTATGGACGTAACGTTGACGGGGAACACTTTTTCCCGAACGAAGATAGGAAAAAGTTGAGAAAGTGATATCTTCCGCAATTGAATTAAACATCTTGAAGTTACTTTTTAGTCACTTCCACGATAATAAATGTTGGTTGGGTTATGTACATATGTACATCACATACTACGTATGTATTAGAAAAATATATTAACACACATTACGTCTTATACGCGTGGTGAACCGTCTCACTTCTGAAATTGAAATCGCATAGTTTTTAATTTTGATTTATTATTAATAAATGGGCTTTAAAAGAAATACATTAGATTTAAAAAGAATATATATATATAAAATGAATGCAGGCGTGATGGCCGTTCTGACTCGCGGTTGACTACTGATTTCTTCTCTTCGTTTTGTTTGTCAGCTAGGCAAAGGTTGCCGGTTTGACTTTGCTAGCACAGTTGCCGCTGTTACCCACACATGTAATGCTTTAGCGTTGCCTTACAATAGTAAATTGTTTTCAACGTGCAAATAAGCGACAAGCACTCTCGATGTTGCTACGCCACACACTGGGGATTTTGCGGAAAAAAGTCAAATTGTCAACATACTCTTCATGCAATATGCAGTGATATTTTGGAATTTAGACTAAATGGTACAACCAAATCAAAAAGAATTACTCCGACCTGACTGCTAGTTTTTTTTTTATAGCCCTCTCAAACTCAGTACTTGTATGTTTTACCGAACCGACTTAATTTAAACCTAAGAATTTCAAAACGAATAATCTTTTATTATGTGAGCTAACGTTTTTCTTTTTATTTTTTATTTAAAGTAGGATATTTCAGGCTACTAAAATTGAAAAAATAAACTCTGCAGAGACTTAAGTTTTTTTTTTTTGTTTATTTTTATGAACATATAACAAAAATCCCTTTTTTCTCCAAACATTTGGACCTGTAATTTTAGCGCCACTTGCCTCCAGTTGGAAATCACTACTAATACATTGTTTCATATCTGTTTTTACATTTTTAATCAATTTCAAGTGCCCCCAGGTGCCCCTTTTCAATTTATTGTATTATACAGTACAACATTTTTCAGCTAATTGATTCGCGACTCAATTCTGATAAGGCTCTTTTGTTTAACATAACTCAAGAACCACTAGTCGGATTTTGTTTAAACAAATTTATAAAAATCAAGAATTACTAGTACTTTCATCTGTTTATATAACGCTTCGCTATATAGGCAACAGTTTCCCAGTTATAAATAAATGTATGGAGAAAAAAAAATATTTTTTGCCTAAAAATAATTTTTTTTTTTTTAATTCATAAAAAATCGAAAACGGTAAAAAAGTTCAAAGTCCTATTATTTTCACGTAAAGTCGCATAACCTATGAACAAAATGATACATAAATCAAGAAAATCGATGAACGCGTTTCGCTTTTATTCACAATTAAGTACAGGTATGGATTAAAAATTATTTTTATTTTTTACTATAGGTCCAAGGGAGGTACCCCTAGGGAGTGGCCGATTTCAATTATTTTTTGTACCGTCAATGCCCTTTATGAGGGTAATTGATATGCGAAGTTTCGTAAAGATATCTTACTTTTTTGAGCTGAAATTAAAATTTGTACTTAAATTTTTTTTTTTATTTTTTACTATAGGTCCAAGGGAGGTACCCCTAGGGAGTGGCCGATTTCAATTATTTTTTGTACCGTCAATGCCCTTTATGAGGGTAACTGATATGCAAAGTTTTGTGAAGATATCTTACTTTTTTCGGCTGAAATTAAAATTTGTATTTAAATGTTTTTTTTTTAATTTTTTACTATAGGTCCAAGGGAGGTACCCCTAGGAGTTGACCGATTTCAACCATTTTTGGAAATTTTCTTAACTAGCTCATATATAACCTGTCTGCAAAATTTCAAAGCCCTACGACAACTCCTTCTATTTTTTTCCGCTGAATGTATGGAAGCTTCCCCACTGTGCGCCACTTGCTGAGTGACGACTAAATCATCTAGTAAAGAAAGAGCGTAACGTGTCGGTGTGATTTGAGCGCAAACAATTATTTGCAGAATTGCGGACCACTGGTCCCGTGCAAATCACATTTGCAGTGGGAATGCAAAAGTGAATGCAATGAATGGGAATGCAAAAATTAAATGGTAGTGCAAATCAATTGGTTTAAGAAAATTTGGTTGCGATAGTTAAGGAAATGTGTAAGACTGCAGTCAAGTATTTTATAAGAAAACTCCGTTATATGATCAAATTTTCGTTTTGAGAAGATATATCTTGCACAATTATTCAAAACAAGTTGCAACTTATTCCTTGACTCGCAATCAATATTACCATACACGAGCCCATCAAATGTTATAAGAGGAACTATGAGAGTTCTTACTAACTTTAATTTTATATTTTGAGGAATGAAGTCAGCTGAGTACCATAATTTCCTTAATACAAAATAAACTTTGGTTAAAATATAGTTTATGTGATCACTAAAACTAAGATTTGAATTCAATTATAGTCTGAAAAAATTACATTTCTATCATTTGTAAGAAAAAGTGTAGGTTTTTGGTAATTTTTATTTTAATTTTCGTAAATTTTTACATTGGCTGTGACCCCCCCGAAAAACTCTCTTACTACGCCACTGCTGCTAGACCTGAAGCAGAAAATGGGGTTTACCTATAAACGAGCGACCTTCTTTGGAAAGGACAAACGGTATAGTAGTTAGTAAACCTATAAATACCAAAAAAAAAAAAAACACAAAATGCTTCAAAACGAGAAAGAATACTGGAGATGGAACAACAACGAAAATCTTGTAATGTTGGAAGCATTCCTACTAAACCAAGAAACAAACCAACTGAGTCATCAACTCAAAGAAAGCGACGTTTGGAGAAGAACGGACATGGGCAAAGAGAGCTCTTTGTGCTGCGAGCGTAAAAAAATGTATACGTACACAAATTCAGAGCATAATTATTTCAGCGAGAAAACGATTCAGTTCGCCTTCAACAGTGATGGAAGCAGGTTGATGCCTTTTTTTGTCCGTAAAAACAGTGGGCGACTGATGTATGAAATTTTTTTTAAATGTTTAAGATTGGTTGGGAAATTTTTATTATTTTTTTATTTTAAATATTCTCAATAGTGTTAAATGTAGCCATTTGAAATCAAATGAAGTACAATTTTTTATGCCATTTTCAACTCTTTAAAATTGAAAATGGGTTAATTTTGTATGCTATTATATTGAAATTGCAATTAATTCGAATGTGAATCGAAATCAATCAACATTTCGTCCCCTCAATATAACAATAGCGTATAATTTTTTTTAGGTTTTGAGAAAATCGAGTTTAAAGTTTTTGTCAAATCAGATATCTATTAAATTTTTGAACAAGAAGTTATACAACATTTTTTCCAATGACATTTTGACCCACTTTGTGGAAGTAGAATTTGACGAAATTTTGACCAGACATAGAATCAATGATAGAGATTCTAAATATGCAATAAAAAAATAATGGCGTATGAGCACATACGCTATTGTTATATTGAGGGGACGATTTATTTTTTTTTATTAAATTTGTATCTACAAACATACCTATTTTTAATATAACCTCTATTTGCATGCTATAAAATCTGATATAATTAAATTTTCAACAACACACGAAGTTACGAAAAATTTTTGAATTTTGCCTCACTGTGCAATTTTAAGCACACTACTACATGCTCACGCTTTCTGCTTGTTTGCTTGTGGTGGTGCCCATGCTTGGAGAAGAAGAAACAGAAACGCTTGCAACTTCGTTCTATTGAAGACGATGAGACAAACAGGGTTGCCACTTTGAAATTTTTTTTCCGACCAAATTCGTCTCAAAAACCTACCAAAATAGCCTTCAGCCGACCAAATTTTTTTTTCACAAAATTCGTCATTTAAGCTAGATCCAGGAAGGCTGTCCATTAAAGAAAAGGGAAGATTGTGGGTAATGCAAAACATAACCATGTTCAGTTCTGCATCTTTTACTTGCTGCTGTAGACCTTGCTGTTCGGCACTAAAAAATGTTTCCAATGAATTTGTTTTTTCTTCGCTTCCACATTTTGGATATGCAATGTAGTTTTGATTTCTGGGGCTCTCTAAAAAAAATTAATAATTGTAGTCAATTCAGCGCAACCACAAGTATTTATGTATGTGATTATTTTGCAATTACTTACACGGCAGGCTCTGGAAGCTTCTGCCTTTTGGTGATAAATCCGGTTGAATAAAATAGTTATGTACATATGTATATATTAATATTACTTAATATATTATTAAACCATATTAATTACTTACCTATCCATATTTTTCGCGAAACTGATTTGGCGCGTCGTTCTTTTTTACAAATCTTTGGTGAATTATCAATGTAAAAAGAGACACAAAACCAAAGTGGATAAAGAAAGGTGGATGCCTACGAATTCAAAGAAAAACTTTTTTTCATTTTTGCGCTGTCAAATTGCATGCAATTGGCGTGCTTTGAACGCATTTTGACAACGAAAATGAAGAAAGGGTTTTCATGCGCATGCGTTCACCTTCTTTTATCCACTTTGCACAAAACTCTGCCGAAGAGAAACACAAAAAGTATTCAAGCAAACTGTTGCTGTGAGAAAGAGACTTTAAAACGTTCTTTCAACAGTGTTGTGGCAAAATCCAGCAAATCAGTGATGTTACTTGAAGGAAGGTAAAAACCTACCAAAATTCAAATCGTCCGACCATCCGACCAACAGGAAAAAAACCGACCAGTTTTGGTAGGAAAAGCCCACTTATCACATCACTGGAGACAAAGCGATTAAGATTATTCCGTGAAAGTCAAAATAAAGCTAAAAGTGATATTCACACGCCAACATATTTTGGAGCAAGTGTTTCCCTCTGTCAGGAGAAATCAAAACAGATAAGTTCCTGCTTTTTGGTAAAACAATATTTTGTTTGAAGTAAGTTGAAGTGGTGCTACAAACAACAACACGTGCATACATATTTTTGCAGTATATATGTACGTATGTACATACTTGCATAAAATTAAAATCTGACTACCTGAGCGCAAAGCTTTCACTCAAGGTTTGTGTCTTTGATAAAAAAAATAAAAAATCCGCTAGGAGCGACATCTATCAAACCCCTTGAAGGGTTGCCAGCACGACGTTATTTTTATACCCAGCTGTACTAGTACACAGAGTATTATAGTTTTAATCACATAACGGTGGATTGTAACAGAATGAAATAATCGAGATAGATATAGACTTATATATATCAAAATGATCAGCGTGAAAAGAGAAATCGATTGAGCCATGTCCGTCCACTCGCCCAAAAATTGAGATATTTTGATGAAATTTGAAATGCAAGTTGGTATCGAGACTGGGACGGTAGGTATTGAAAATGGGTGAAATCGGACCATGACCACGCCCACTTTTCCTATATAGAAAAAATCGGAAATTTGGTATCTCAGTCACTAATATAGCTGGGGCGATGAAATTTTACCCACGTGTTGAGCTCAGGCCCCTAGGAAGAAATTTGATGGAATTTTGGAAAATGGGCGGTGCCACGCCCACTTATTAAGGGTCAAACATTGAAAGTATTATATGTCATAACTCAGAAACCATTGAAGATATATCGATGAAATTTAGTACGCGTGATTTACTCACTTAGGCAAACGTTTGGGCGGAAAACAGTTAAAATCGGTTGACGGCCACGCCCACTTTTATATATGTGTATTATAAAGTGACCTTATAAAAACATTTTAAGCGATATCTCCGTCAAATATAAAGATCTATCATTGAAATTTTGTAGCATGAGTCCAACTATGGACATAAAACAAAAAACACAAAAATTTTGGAAAATGGGCCAAACATTGAAAGTTTTATATGTCATAACTCAGAAACCGTTGAAGATATATCGATGAAATTTGGTACGCGTGATATACTTACTTAGAAAATGTTTGGACGAGAAATTGCCAAAATCGGTTGACGACCACGCGCACTTTTATATATGGGTATTATAAATTGACCTAATAAATACATTTTAAGCGATATCTCTGTCAAATAAACACATAATTCATTGAAATTTTGTGGCATGAGTCCCACAGTAGACCGAAAACAAAAAGCAAAAAAATTTTGGAAAAGGGCGTGGCACCGCCCCTTTTTAGACAAAAGGAATATACGAGATTTCTTAGCCCATAACTCGATAAATAATTGAGATATTATGACGAAGCTTGGTTTATACACTTTTATAACTTGTGTTAATACACGCGCAGAAATTTATTGAAATCGGTTTATGACCACGCCTACTTTTTAATAAAGATATTTTTGGAACACCCTTTGGGAATTTGTAACGTGACATCTTTGTAACTAGAAGTCATAAAGGAATGAAATTTTGCACAAAGAATAATATTCATATGCTTAGTTGGATGACTGATCAAAATGTTGAAAATGGGCGTGGCTACGCCCACTTTATGCAGCACTCGCTTTATATAAAATACAGCGTGATTCCGTCAAACGCAAACAAACAATGAAAGCATACAGCTGAGTATCTAATGTTCGATTCCACTCGAACTTAGACTTCCTTACTTGTTACTTAAGTAATACCTAATAAATAAAATGAAATAAACTAAAATAAAAAAAATAATAATAATAATAAGATAAATAAAATAAAATAAAGTAAAATAATATAAAAAAAAGAAAAACTAAAATAATATAATTTATTTTTAATTGTTGAATTATTGTGTGGACACAGAAGATTTTTAATTAATTTTTATTTGGCGAAAAGCGAACAAGTTCAAAGATTTCTTTTCGGGATCAAGCCGGGAATTGAACTTAGACCCACCGCGAGAAGGTGTAAATGTTAGCGACGCGCTAACCAACTTACCCAAACACGGCCTGGTACGCAGTTGAACTAGTGATGGGCGAGTCCGAGATGTTTTATTCGATTCTCTCGATTGTTGAAACATCTCGAATGCTCTCGATGGTGTTCATTCGTATTCGAGTCAAGTCGTAAATGGCCGTCAGTCGAAACAATCGCTAAAACATCTCGGACTCGCCAACGATTCCTCTCGTTTTCAAAGCAACCCTACAACATCTCGGACTCGCTGCAAAAAATACATAATAATTGTTGTTGCCGCTTGAATATTAAAATTGCTTTACAAAACATACAGAGTGGTACAAATCTATTGCCGTTGTTGCTACTCGTAAAATTCATTTGTTTCATAAGCGTCTCACTTCAGAAAATTTATTAATGTTTAAATAATTAATTATTATTATTATGCACGACACTGTTTAGTTGTGATTGCAATAATGCAGCGTCTATGTATAGCATATTTTTCAATTTGGTTAATTTATTTATGTATTTGCCTCACTTCCATTAAAAATCCTACTTTCTTTATCAACAAACCTCATTCAGTTTATTTTATCAACTAAAACATATCATCAAAATAACAGCCGGCCCGCCGACTCGGAACAATCGCAAAAACATCTCGCTTGTGTAGTCGAGATGTCATCGAAACAACCTACGACTCGCCGACTCGGAAAAATCGCAAAAACATCTCGCTTGTGTAGTCGAGATGTCATCGAAACAACCTCCGACTCGCCGACTCGGAACAATCGCAAAAACATCTCGATTGTGTAGTCGAGGAGCGAGTCAACTTTTGACTCGATTGTGATTTTGCAACGATGGCGATTCTCTCGATTGTCTAAACATCTCGGACTCGCCCATCACTAAGTTGAAGTTTTTGTCGCTTTTCTTTTGCCACCTTTGCTCGCCCAACATTATTGTTGTATTTTTATGTACACATGATTTTCATGAGGTAACACAAATTTGTTGAGTAATTTTAGGCGGTCTATGCTTCGGTTAGCCGGAAGTAATGTGCATTTGCAGTACCCAGCCTTTTTATTTAATTTTAATTGTTGAATTATTGAAGTCCGGGGAGCCTGGCCAGTCTCGTATAACCCCGGAGAACTGACAACCCCAACTAACATCAAGATCTTGAAGCAACCTGATATGACCACAGAACCGGATCGGACAACACCCACGGAGCAGTCTAGCAGTGAGAGAGTCCCAGAGTCGGCGCACCGAACTTCTCCATGGCTGTCGTTGCAGGAGAGGCAGGCCAGATACGACGCTGCGCGCAAGAGAATATTTGGCAATTCGCCGAACCAAGAAAGCGGAGCATGCGCAGTGGACGTATCCGAGCTCGTGCTGAAGAGGAAATGGCGGAAGATTCTGGAACTGCGAAGACGCTCCAAGGAAAGAAGACGCGAAGTGAGGACGCTAGAGGAAACCGTGATACGCGATGCTGTAGATAAGAGGCCATATGTGCAAGTTGAGGTGGAAGGAGTGAAAGTACAAGGCTTGCTAGATAGTGGCGCTTCGATTAGTTGCTTCGGATCGGGAGCGCAAGCGTGGGGTGAAAGGATGGCAGAGAAATTACACAAGCTGAAGGACAATTTGAGGACGGCGGACGGGCAGGCGCAGGCAGTTGTTGGGAAGATCAGCGTGGGGGTTACGTGGCGCGGTATGACGAAGCAGATGACTTTGTACCTGGTGCCGAGTTTAAAACAGGAACTGTACCTGGGGATCGACTTCTGGGACACTTTCGGAGTGGCACCGATGGTGATCTCAGAGTTGGATACCGAAAACAAAAAGCAAACAAATTTTGGAAAAGGGCGTGGCACCGCCCATTTTTAGACAAAAGGAATATACGAGATTTCTTAGCCCATAACTCGATAAATAATTGAGATATTATGACGAAGCTTGGTTTATACACTTTTATAACTTGTGTTAATACACACGCAGAAACTTATTGAAATCGGTTTATGACCACGCCTACTTTTTAACAAAGATATTTTTGGAACACCCTTTGGGAATTTGTAACGTGACATCTTTGTAACTAGAAGTCATAAAGGAATGAAATTTTGCACAAAGAATAATATTCATATGCTTAGTTGGATGACTGATCAAAATGTTGAAAATGGGCGTGGCTACACCCACTTTATGCAGCACTCGCTTTATATAAAATACAGCGTGATTCCGTCAAACGCAAACAAACAATGAAAGCATACAGCTGAGTATCTAATGTTCGATTCCACTCGAACTTATGGCGTTTTCTTTTGTACGAAAAAATGTTGCCCTCCTATATCCCAATTATCGAATTACGTATCCTGACTTTCTATAAAATGGCTGAATTTGTAGATAAGCGTGCCCTCTTACTTAGTTAGAAGCCAAAATTTGGTGAAAGGACCAGACAAACTTACAAAATGGCTAAGAAAATCAAACAGGGCAACATTATTTCGAGAAAAGAAAACGCCATTAGACTTCCTTACTTGTTAATACTTAAGTAATACCTAGTAAATAAAATGAAATAAACTAAAATAAAAAAAATAATAATAATAATAAGATAAATAAAATAAAATAAAGTAAAATAATATAAAAAAAAGAAAAACTAAAATAATATAATTTATTTTTAATTGTTGAATTATTGTGTGGACACAGAAGATTTTTAATAAATTTTTATTTGGCGAAAAGCGAACAAGTTCAAAGATTTCTTTTCGGGATCAAGCCGGGAATCGAACTTAGACCCACCGCGAGAAGGTGTAAATGTTAGCGACGCGCTAACCAACTTACCCAAACACGGCCTGGTACGCAGTTGAACTAGTGATGGGCGAGTCCGAGATGTTTTATTCGATTCTCTCGATTGTTGAAACATCTCGAATGCTCTCGATGGTGGTCATTCGTATTCGAGTCAAGTCGTAAATGGCCGTCAGTCGAAACAATCGCTAAAACATCTCGGACTCGCCAACGATTCCTCTCGTTTTCAAAGCAACCCTACAACATCTCGGACTCGCTGCAAAAAATACATAATAATTGTTGTTGCCGCTTGAATATTAAAATTGCTTTACAAAACATACAGAGTGGTACAAATCTATTGCCGTTGTTGCTACTCGTAAAATTCATTTGTTTCATAAGCGTCTCACTTCAGAAAATTTATTAATGTTTAAATAATTAATTATTATTATTATGCACGACACTGTTTAGTTGTGATTGCAATAATGCAGCGTCTATGTATAGCATATTTTTCAATTTGGTTAATTTATTTATGTATTTGCCTCACTTCCATTAAAAATCCTACTTTCTTTATCAACAAACCTCATTCAGTTTATTTTATCAACTAAAACATATCATCAAAATAACAGCCGGCCCGCCGACTCGGAACAATCGCAAAAACATCTCGCTTGTGTAGTCGAGATGTCATCGAAACAACCTACGACTCGCCGACTCGGAACAATCGCAAAAACATCTCGCTTGTGTAGTCGAGATGTCATCGAAACAACCTCCGACTCGCCGACTCGGAACAATCGCAAAAACATCTCGATTGTGTAGTCGAGGAGCGAGTCAACTTTTGACTCGATTGTGATTTTGCAACGATGGCGATTCTCTCGATTGTCTAAACATCTCGGACTCGCCCATCACTAAGTTGAACTTTTTGTCGCTTTTCTTTTGCCACCTTTGCTCGCCCAACATTATTGTTGTATTTTTATGTACACATGATTTTCATGAGGTAACACAAATTTGTTGAGTAATTTTAGGCGGTCTATGCTTCGGTTAGCCGGAAGTAATGTGCATTTGCAGTACCCAGCCTTTTTATTTAATTTTAATTGTTGAATTATTGAAGTCCGGGGAGCCTGGCCAGTCTCGTATAACCCCGGAGAACTGACAACCCCAACTAACATCAAGATCTTGAAGCAACCTGATATGACCACAGAACCGGATCGGACAACACCCACGGAGCAGTCTAGCAGTGAGAGAGTCCCAGAGTCGGCGCACCGAACTTCTCCATGGCTGTCGTTGCAGGAGAGGCAGGCCAGATACGACGCTGCGCGCAAGAGAATATTTGGCAATTCGCCGAACCAAGAAAGCGGAGCATGCGCAGTGGACGTATCCGAGCTCGTGCTGAAGAGGAAATGGCGGAAGATTCTGGAACTGCGAAGACGCTCCAAGGAAAGAAGACGCGAAGTGAGGACGCTAGAGGAAACCGTGATACGCGATGCTGTAGATAAGAGGCCATATGTGCAAGTTGAGGTGGAAGGAGTGAAAGTACAAGGCTTGCTAGATAGTGGCGCTTCGATTAGTTGCTTCGGATCGGGAGCGCAAGCGTGGGGTGAAAGGATGGCAGAGAAATTACACAAGCTGAAGGACAATTTGAGGACGGCGGACGGGCAGGCGCAGGCAGTTGTTGGGAAGATCAGCGTGGGGGTTACGTGGCGCGGTATGACGAAGCAGATGACTTTGTACCTGGTGCCGAGTTTAAAACAGGAACTGTACCTGGGGATCGACTTCTGGGACACTTTCGGAGTGGCACCGATGGTGATCTCAGAGTTGGATACCGAAAACAAAAAGCAAAAAAATTTTGGAAAAGGGCGTGGCACCGCCCATTTTTAGACAAAAGGAATATACGAGATTTCTTAGCCCATAACTCGATAAATAATTGAGATATTATGACGAAGCTTGGTTTATACACTTTTATAACTTGTGTTAATACACACGCAGAAACTTATTGAAATCGGTTTATGACCACGCCTACTTTTTAACAAAGATATTTTTGGAACACCCTTTGGGAATTTGTAACGTGACATCTTTGTAACTAGAAGTCATAAAGGAATGAAATTTTGCACAAAGAATAATATTCATATGCTTAGTTGGATGACTGATCAAAATGTTGAAAATGGGCGTGGCTACGCCCACTTTATGCAGCACTCGCTTTATATAAAATACAGCGTGATTCCGTCAAACGCAAACAAACAATGAAAGCATACAGCTGAGTATCTAATGTTCGATTCCACTCGAACTTATGGCGTTTTCTTTTGTACGAAAAAATGTTGCCCTCCTATATCCCAATTATCGAATTACGTATCCTGACTTTCTATAAAATGGCTGAATTTGTAGATAAGCGTGCCCTCTTACTTAGTTAGAAGCCAAAATTTGGTGAAAGGACCAGACAAACTTACAAAATGGCTAAGAAAATCAAACAGGGCAACATTATTTCGAGAAAAGAAAACGCCATTAGACTTCCTTACTTGTTAATACTTAAGTAATACCTAGTAAATAAAATGAAATAAACTAAAATAAAAAAAATAATAATAATAATAAGATAAATAAAATAAAATAAAGTAAAATAATATAAAAAAAAGAAAAACTAAAATAATATAATTTATTTTTAATTGTTGAATTATTGTGTGGACACAGAAGATTTTTAATTAATTTTTATTTGGCGAAAAGCGAACAAGTTCAAAGATTTCTTTTCGGGATCAAGCCGGGAATCGAACTTAGACCCACCGCGAGAAGGTGTAAATGTTAGCGACGCGCTAACCAACTTACCCAAACACGGCCTGGTACGCAGTTGAACTAGTGATGGGCGAGTCCGAGATGTTTTATTCGATTCTCTCGATTGTTGAAACATCTCGAATGCTCTCGATGGTGTTCATTCGTATTCGAGTCAAGTCGTAAATGACCGTCAGTCGAAACAATCGCTAAAACATCTCGGACTCGCCAACGATTCCTCTCGTTTTCAAAGCAACCCTACAACATCTCGGACTCGCTGCAAAAAATACATAATAATTGTTGTTGCCGCTTGAATATTAAAATTGCTTTACAAAACATACAGAGTGGTACAAATCTATTGCCGTTGTTGCTACTCGTAAAATTCATTTGTTTCATAAGCGTCTCACTTCAGAAAATTTATTAATGTTTAAATAATTAATTATTATTATTATGCACGACACTGTTTAGTTGTGATTGCAATAATGCAGCGTCTATGTATAGCATATTTTTCAATTTGGTTAATTTATTTATGTATTTGCCTCACTTCCATTAAAAATCCTACTTTCTTTATCAACAAACCTCATTCAGTTTATTTTATCAACTAAAACATATCATCAAAATAACAGCCGGCCCGCCGACTCGGAACAATCGCAAAAACATCTCGCTTGTGTAGTCGAGATGTCATCGAAACAACCTACGACTCGCCGACTCGGAACAATCGCAAAAACATCTCGCTTGTGTAGTCGAGATGTCATCGAAACAACCTCCGACTCGCCGACTCGGAACAATCGCAAAAACATCTCGATTGTGTAGTCGAGGAGCGAGTCAACTTTTGACTCGATTGTGATTTTGCAACGATGGCGATTCTCTCGATTGTCTAAACATCTCGGACTCGCCCATCACTAAGTTGAACTTTTTGTCGCTTTTCTTTTGCCACCTTTGCTCGCCCAACATTATTGTTGTATTTTTATGTACACATGATTTTCATGAGGTAACACAAATTTGTTGAGTAATTTTAGGCGGTCTATGCTTCGGTTAGCCGGAAGTAATGTGCATTTGCAGTACCCAGCCTTTTTATTTAATTTTAATTGTTGAATTATTGAAGTCCGGGGAGCCTGGCCAGTCTCGTATAACCCCGGAGAACTGACAACCCCAACTAACATCAAGATCTTGAAGCAACCTGATATGACCACAGAACCGGATCGGACAACACCCACGGAGCAGTCTAGCAGTGAGAGAGTCCCAGAGTCGGCGCACCGAACTTCTCCATGGCTGTCGTTGCAGGAGAGGCAGGCCAGATACGACGCTGCGCGCAAGAGAATATTTGGCAATTCGCCGAACCAAGAAAGCGGAGCATGCGCAGTGGACGTATCCGAGCTCGTGCTGAAGAGGAAATGGCGGAAGATTCTGGAACTGCGAAGACGCTCCAAGGAAAGAAGACGCGAAGTGAGGACGCTAGAGGAAACCGTGATACGCGATGCTGTAGATAAGAGGCCATATGTGCAAGTTGAGGTGGAAGGAGTGAAAGTACAAGGCTTGCTAGATAGTGGCGCTTCGATTAGTTGCTTCGGATCGGGAGCGCAAGCGTGGGGTGAAAGGATGGCAGAGAAATTACACAAGCTGAAGGACAATTTGAGGACGGCGGACGGGCAGGCGCAGGCAGTTGTTGGGAAGATCAGCGTGGGGGTTACGTGGCGCGGTATGACGAAGCAGATGACTTTGTACCTGGTGCCGAGTTTAAAACAGGAACTGTACCTGGGGATCGACTTCTGGGACACTTTCGGAGTGGCACCGATGGTGATCTCAGAGTTGGATACCCAGGGCCAGTTGGAGCTGACACCCACACAAAGTCATGAACTGGAGCGCGTCAAAAGGTTGTTCCCATCGTTCTCGGAGCTCGGCCTCGGTAGAACCCACCTGATAAAACATGTCATCGAGGTGACAGATGATACCATCCCGATCAAGCAACGCCACTATCCAATGTCGCCTATCAAGCAGAAATATGCGTATGCGGAGCTCGACCGAATACTGGAATTGGACGTCATCGAGGAAAGTAACAGCGCTTGGAGTTCACCGATAGTGCTGGTGGAGAAACCGGGGAAGAAAAGGCTATGTGTCGACATGAGGAAACTGAATGAGCGAACGAAAAAAGACGCCTATCCAACGCAGCATGTCGAGGGAATTCTGGCGCGGCTTCGCGGGACACACTTCATTTCCGGCATTGACCTTAAAGACGCATTCTGGCAAATCCCGCTAGAGCAGTCGTCAAGGGAGAAGACGGCGTTCGCGGTGCCAGCGCGGCCGTTATATCAGTTTAAGGTCATGCCGTTTGGATTGTGTAACGCCAGCCAGAGGCTGTGTATATTGATGGACAAAGTCATCCCGGCGCGCTTAAGGGAGAATGTCTTCATCTACATAGACGACCTTCTGGTATGTTCCTCAGACTTCCAATCGCACTTGATGCACCTGGCGGAGGTGGCAGAATGCTTGGCTAACGCTGGTTTGACGATAAACCTGCAGAAGTCAAAATTCTGCCAAAAGGAGCTGAAGTATTTGGGCTTCATCGTAGGTCAAGGGAAGCTGAGGACAGACCCAGAGAAGGTGCGGTCTATTGTAGAATTTCCCGTGCCGGCGACCATCAGGCAGCTGCGTAGATTCCTCGGCATGTGCGGCTGGTATAGGTGCTTCATTCCGAACTTCGCCACAGTGACCGCACCCATGACCGAGTGCCTACGCAAAGCAAAGACGTTCGAGATGACGGAGGAGGCAGTGAAGGCATTTAGCGAGCTCAAGAGCGCACTCACTTCCACGGATGTACTAGTAAACCCTGGCTTCATTCCGAACTTCGCCACAGTGGCCGCACCCATGACCGAGTGCCTACGCAAAGCAAAGACGTTCGAGATGACGGAGGAGGCAGTGAAGGCATTTAGCGAGCTCAAGAGCGCACTCACTTCCACGGATGTACTAGTAAACCCTGACTTTGACAAGCACTTCTACATACAGTGTGACGCCTCGACGCAAGGCATAGGCAGCGTACTGTTTCAGAAGGATAATGAGGGTAATGAAAGCCCCATAGCCTTTATGTCACAGAAACACAACTCGGCCCAGCGGAATTATATAATTACCGAGTTGGAGTGCCTTGCTGCTGTGGTTAGCGTTAAGAAGTTTCGGGCGTATGTAGAAGGGCTGCCATTTACGATCATAACTGACCACATGAGTCTGAAGTGGCTCATGGGGCAGAAGGACTTGTCTGGACGCTTGGCAAGATGGAGCCTCAAACTACAGGCATTCGATTTCAAGATAGAACACAGGAATGGATCGAAAAACGTCGTGCCGGATACCTTGAGCCGGATGCACATGGATGAGGTGGAGCGGCGGGATGGGGTCAAAGAGATAGACTTCTCGGCACCAGAGTTTGCCAGCGAGTCGTACATCTCGATCAGACAACACGTTGAGCAGAACGCCGAGCGCCTACCGGATCTGCGAGTACTGGACGGCGTTGTGTACAAAAGGGTACGCCCCAGGTGCGCCGAGGAATCTGAGGATTCAATATGGCGGGTGTGGGTGCCGGAAGGACTGAGGCAAACTCTGGTGAGGAAGGCTCATTGTGACTCATGGTGAGAGATTTCGTGGCGACTTGCGAAGCATGCAAGGGCGCCAAGGCGCCAAACGTTTCCTCTTCTTCAAGCCAATGCGGCAGGCAACAGCGGCGGATGTGATAAATTACCTCGAAAAGGATGTGTTTCATGTATTTGGGGTGCCAGAGACCCTGCACTCGGACAATGGAAGGCAATTTCTGGCAGACTCCTTCGTAGGGTTTCTGAGGACTCATGGCGTGAAACACGTGAAGACGGGCTCGTATGCGCCCCAAGCAAACGCGTCCGAGAGAGTGAACCGCTCGTTGCTTGCCATGCTAAGAACCTACAACGCGGGAGCAGATCAGACAAGCTGGGACCAACATGTGTCCTCTGCAGCCTTCGCACGGCGGAGTGCGGTGCATGAGGCTGTCGGGTTGGAGCCCTACAAGGCGTTGTTTGGTCAAGCAATGATGCAACATGGAAGCGATTATGAGGTCCTGCGGCGGCTGGATATGTTGAAGGAAGACGATGCGGAGGTCCTCGGCCGAAGAGATCGATTGTGGCTCCTGAGAGAGCGTCTGATTCGCGGCCTAGATGAGGCGTACAAGAAGGGACAGTAAACATATAACACTCGAGCTCGTCCCGTTAGATACCGAGAGGGCGAAATTGTATACAGGAGGAACTTTAGACTGAGCAACGCAGCAGATGGTTACAATGCCAAGATGGCCCCCAAGTATCTGAGGTCAATAGTGTTGGCGGTCAAGGGAAATGCCCTATACGAACTTGGCGATCACGCGGGACGATCGGTGGGCGTGTTCCATGCCAAGGACATGCGGCGGTAGAAGGCCACGGATGGAAGGGTTGACCAGCTCTTCGAGCGCATTGCTGGAGGGTACTCCAGCTGCAGCGCTCGCCCTGTTGCGGTCACCCTGTGGTTTGGGATGAGAACCACGCATTGTGGATCGTGATGAGAGGCATAACTTGTGGATCTTGATGAGAGGCACAAATAAAACCCTGCCGGTCACTTTTTGGCAATCACGTGTGGGCCATCTCACTAACTGACAAAGAGAAAACCGAATGGCAGCTAACTGTGAAAAAGTTGGCGTCTATCGCATTCTAGCGGCAACTGAGAAAAAAGACTTGAGATTCAAAGTCGTCAAACCGGGTAAAACTGCGCTGGAAAAATCTAGAAATTTCTACAACGTGCCGTAGCATCGAGGAAAACTAGCCACGGCAACAACACGGGACGAACCTCAGAATTGTAATCCGAGTTTATTGGCGAGCCAGCGGCAAATTTGCACAAAAGCATTTTCTTTTTTTTGTAGTCAGTGGCGGCGTGCAAGCCGCGTGGGAAGAGTGTGTCCTCACCGAAGCACCCAGCAGTAACGCATCTTAGCAGCAAGTACGGAACTAGGTAAGAATGTTGGATCAAAATGTGTGCCACCAAAACCGGCGAAAATGATGAGTTACGTTCCTGATGTAGGTGAACATTTGAGACCACGTGCGCGAGCGGCCACTTTGGCGGAGGGGATCATCTTGAGCGCCATCAAAGGCGACATACGCTATTTCGGCAAAACGTAGTTTGGAGCCACAAGCATCTCCAGGTGCACCCACAGTGTCATTGCCGGTGGCAGCAGTTTATGTGCTGCTGCCCACTGCAAATTAAATGCCACGGTCAATATTCTCGACGTCAGCCAAACAGCCAAGAGCGTCTGAACTCCATCGATGCCCATCATACCGGATAAAGCCACTTTTACGCCGCCTAAAACCACAACAACCACGTAAGTTCACCCGGAACCATCATGACCGAACGTAAGTAACCAGAAGCGAAGATCCGTAACACCCAGATCCACACATGAGCTCAAAAGTCACTTCAAACGGCCACAAACCAACCCAAGCACCACGTACGTCAACGCCGGTGCAAGCCGAAACATTGCCTGCACGCAAACGGACAGGCACCACAACTTTGGGAAGCTGCAACAGGTTTTTCCAGGTTATAAGTTATGTATGTATGTACGTATGGGCATGCATAAGTATGTATGAGTAGACACAGGCCAATAGAAATACGCATGCATACCCAGCCAGCAAAATCATCGTAAACGAGCTCGTAAACTGATGTTTTCTCGAAGAAAACTCTAATAAAATATCGTTTACGAAATCCGTTTACGATTCGCCTACGAATAGTGTTTCGCTTTAAAGTGTTCATTGCCTACGAGTGTCGTAAATGTATCGAAAAAGCACTTGCATATGAATCTTTTTACGTCCGTTTTTTTATCGTAAATGTAGAAATTTTACAAACATACATACTTACTTTTAAAATATTGAGTTTGAAATTTTTCGTTTTCTTTTTTTTTTGTACATGATAGAAAAAAGCTTCTTTTGTTATTGTTGTTTTATTCGAGAATAGCTCGTAAATCGCATGTTCGTAAAATGTACGGTACCTTGCTGGCTGGGTATGTAAACAGCCAAGAAGTCGGCACTTTGTTAGTGTGTTAGTGCCGCCGGAAATTTTTGGTCGCCACGACCATCGGTTCAAACATCTAGGAAGCCCTTGAGGCGTTGAAGTGAGCCGCAATTTGATTTTTTTTGGTATTCATATGCACACATAGTTTGCAATATATATAAAAATCGTTTTTTGACTAGATCCATCGATGGTTAAGACCATGCCGATTTTGGCTCACCCATTGATCATAGAAATAGATTAACGAAATGTAATAGAGCACCCCCTAATGTGGATTAATTTTGTAATTTTGTATGTATGAAGTTATGTTCATGCAAACATACCAGCCCAAATGTGCCTATAAATATATAACCGAAATTCGACTTTGGACCAAGGCTGCTCAACAAAATAAACAAAAAAAATTTGTTTCAATAAACATATAAAAAAAAATATCAAAAATTTATATTGCTTTGCTGCTTATCAAAACCAAAATATTTCCGATTCCAAAATTATCAATAAAATTGTATCACAATTAACTTTGCTAATTTGATATCAAAACAAAATAACAAAAAGGATTTCGTTTTGTTTATGTTTGTTTGTTTGTTGCTAAGATATACATACGTATGTATGTACATATGTATGTATGAATACATATTTATATGATAGGTTTTCAGTTTTTTTTTATAGGCACAGGAAACAAAATTATTTTGGTAATCAATTTTTTGTTTGCAGCTAGATAGACTTCTCGGCACCAGAGTTTGCCAGCGAGTCGTACATCTCGATCAGACAACACGTTGAGCAGAACGCCGAGCGCCTACCGGATCTGCGAGTACTGGACGGCGTTGTGTACAAAAGGGTACGCCCCAGGTGCGCCGAGGAATCTGAGGATTCAATATGGCGGGTGTGGGTGCCGGAAGGACTGAGGCAAACTCTGGTGAGGAAGGCTCATTGTGACCCATGGTGAGAGATTTCGTGGCGACTTGCGAAGCATGCAAGGGCGCCAAGGCGCCAAACGTTTCCTCTTCTTCAAGCCAATGCGGCAGGCAACAGCGGCGGATGTGATAAATTACCTCGAAAAGGATGTGTTTCATGTATTTGGGGTGCCAGAGACCCTGCACTCGGACAATGGAAGGCAATTTCTGGCAGACTCCTTCGTAGGGTTTCTGAGGACTCATGGCGTGAAACACGTGAAGACGGGCTCGTATGCGCCCCAAGCAAACGCGTCCGAGAGAGTGAACCGCTCGTTGCTTGCCATGCTAAGAACCTACAACGCGGGAGCAGATCAGACAAGCTGGGACCAACATGTGTCCTCTGCAGCCTTCGCACGGCGGAGTGCGGTGCATGAGGCTGTCGGGTTGGAGCCCTACAAGGCGTTGTTTGGTCAAGCAATGATGCAACATGGAAGCGATTATGAGGTCCTGCGGCGGCTGGATATGTTGAAGGAAGACGATGCGGAGGTCCTCGGCCGAAGAGATCGATTGTGGCTCCTGAGAGAGCGTCTGATTCGCGGCCTAGATGAGGCGTACAAGAAGGGACAGTAAACATATAACACTCGAGCTCGTCCCGTTAGATACCGAGAGGGCGAAATTGTATACAGGAGGAACTTTAGACTGAGCAACGCAGCAGATGGTTACAATGCCAAGATGGCCCCCAAGTATCTGAGGTCAATAGTGTTGGCGGTCAAGGGAAATGCCCTATACGAACTTGGCGATCACGCGGGACGATCGGTGGGCGTGTTCCATGCCAAGGACATGCGGCGGTAGAAGGCCACGGATGGAAGGGTTGACCAGCTCTTCGAGCGCATTGCTGGAGGGTACTCCAGCTGCAGCGCTCGCCCTGTTGCGGTCACCCTGTGGTTTGGGATGAGAACCACGCATTGTGGATCGTGATGAGAGGCATAACTTGTGGATCTTGATGAGAGGCACAAATAAAACCCTGCCGGTCACTTTTTGGCAATCACGTGTGGGCCATCTCACTAACTGACAAAGAGAAAACCGAATGGCAGCTAACTGTGAAAAAGTTGGCGTCTATCGCATTCTAGCGGCAACTGAGAAAAAAGACTTGAGATTCAAAGTCGTCAAACCGGGTAAAACTGCGCTGGAAAAATCTAGAAATTTCTACAACGTGCCGTAGCATCGAGGAAAACTAGCCACGGCAACAACACGGGACGAACCTCAGAATTGTAATCCGAGTTTATTGGCGAGCCAGCGGCAAATTTGCACAAAAGCATTTTCTTTTTTTTTGTAGTCAGTGGCGGCGTGCAAGCCGCGTGGGAAGAGTGTGTCCTCACCGAAGCACCCAGCAGTAACGCATCTTAGCAGCAAGTACGGAACTAGGTAAGAATGTTGGATCAAAATGTGTGCCACCAAAACCGGCGAAAATGATGAGTTACGTTCCTGATGTAGGTGAACATTTGAGACCACGTGCGCGAGCGGCCACTTTGGCGGAGGGGATCATCTTGAGCGCCATCAAAGGCGACATACGCTATTTCGGCAAAACGTAGTTTGGAGCCACAAGCATCTCCAGGTGCACCCACAGTGTCATTGCCGGTGGCAGCAGTTTATGTGCTGCTGCCCACTGCAAATTAAATGCCACGGTCAATATTCTCGACGTCAGCCAAACAGCCAAGAGCGTCTGAACTCCATCGATGCCCATCATACCGGATAAAGCCACTTTTACGCCGCCTAAAACCACAACAACCACGTAAGTTCACCCGGAACCATCATGACCGAACGTAAGTAACCAGAAGCGAAGATCCGTAACACCCAGATCCACACATGAGCTCAAAAGTCACTTCAAACGGCCACAAACCAACCCAAGCACCACGTACGTCAACGCCGGTGCAAGCCGAAACATTGCCTGCACGCAAACGGACAGGCACCACAACCTTGGGAAGCTGCAACAGGTTTTTCCAGGTTATAAGTTATGTATGTATGTACGTATGGGCATGCATAAGTATGTATGAGTAGACACAGGCCAATAGAAATACGCATGCATACCCAGCCAGCAAAATCATCGTAAACGAGCTCGTAAACTGATGTTTTCTCGAAGAAAACTCTAATAAAATATCGTTTACGAAATCCGTTTACGATTCGCCTACGAATAGTGTTTCGCTTTAAAGTGTTCATTGCCTACGAGTGTCGTAAATGTATCGAAAAAGCACTTGCATATGAATCTTTTTACGTCCGTTTTTTTATCGTAAATGTAGAAATTTTACAAACATACATACTTACTTTTAAAATATTGAGTTTGAAATTTTTCGTTTTCTTTTTTTTTTTGTACATGATAGAAAAAAGCTTCTTTTGTTATTGTTGTTTTATTCGAGAATAGCTCGTAAATCGCATGTTCGTAAAATGTACGGTACCTTGCTGGCTGGGTATGTAAACAGCCAAGAAGTCGGCACTTTGTTAGTGTGTTAGTGCCGCCGGAAATTTTTGGTCGCCACGACCATCGGTTCAAACATCTAGGAAGCCCTTGAGGCGTTGAAGTGAGCCGCAATTTGATTTTTTTTGGTATTCATATGCACACATAGTTTGCAATATATATAAAAATCGTTTTTTGACTAGATCCATCGATGGTTAAGACCATGCCGATTTTGGCTCACCCATTGATCATAGAAATAGATTAACGAAATGTAATAGAGCACCCCCTAATGTGGATTAATTTTGTAATTTTGTATGTATGAAGTTATGTTCATGCAAACATACCAGCCCAAATGTGCCTATAAATATATAACCGAAATTCGACTTTGGACCAAGGCTGCTCAACAAAATAAACAAAAAAAATTTGTTTCAATAAACATATAAAAAAAAATATCAAAAATTTATATTGCTTTGCTGCTTATCAAAACCAAAATATTTCCGATTCCAAAATTATCAATAAAATTGTATCACAATTAACTTTGCTAATTTGATATCAAAACAAAATAACAAAAAGGATTTCGTTTTGTTTATGTTTGTTTGTTTGTTGCTAAGATATACATACGTATGTATGTACATATGTATGTATGAATACATATTTATATGATAGGTTTTCAGTTTTTTTTTATAGGCACAGGAAACAAAATTATTTTGGTAATCAATTTTTTGTTTGCAGCTGAAACAATATTTTTAACAAAATTGTGTTTCGGCAATTATCGAAACGAAAAAAATTTTAATAATATTTTTGATTTTTGTTGAAGCAATTTGAATTTAGTTAAATTTTTTATGCTTTTAAAATGAAAAGTTTCAACATAAACAAAATTATTTTTTTTGTTTATCGTTAAAAATATCAATAAATTTCAGCCCTGCTTTGGACTTAATATAAAGCTCCACTAATTGTTATTGTAATTGATTTGATGTAGTACATAAATTAATATGGCACATTGAAGTGCATATAGACCTTGCCTTGGTGATTAGATACATATGTATATGCGAGCGTAGATGTAAGTGAGTTAGCTACTAGAGCTGGATATAATTTAAGCGTTTAATATCAACCCGATTTGGTATATACATATATTCAATATATTAATCATTTTTTTATATTGTTAATTTGCTGTTTCGAGCAAAATTGAATTTTGAGATTTGTTTATACATGCCAGTCAGTCTGGTGAAACGTTGCGCCGAAAGGTAGGCAACACATTAATGTTCAATAATATGTATCCATATGTACAAACACAATCGAGTTAATGGATTTTTGGATTTTAAGCGAATTGGCTTTGGCTTGTGTTCCAGAGCACCATTCCATTTGTGCAGCATATTACTCACGATTGCTCTAATTAAAATCAGAATATTATTGTATTGAATTTACGAGCAGGGTTGCCACTTTGAAATTTATTTTCCGACCAAATTCGTCTCAAAAACCTACCAAAATAGCTTTCAGCCGACCAAAATTTTTTTTCACAAAATTCGTCATATAAGCTGGTTTTTGAAAATTTATGTATTTTTATATATTCATTTAACTGGTATATATATAGGAACTTATACATACATATCACTCTTCAAGTATTCTCACATGTTTTAGCTTAAAATAATAATATACGAATGCGTTTATACATATGTATGTACATTAATTTGTGTATGTAATCTATGTTAACCTTTTAAAATAGTTACGACTATGGTTTAACAGGTAGGTCCAAGTAGGTATACAAATGAGATCAGAACTTTAATTAAATATCAAAATTGAATCTAAGATCTTTTTTTGTGCATAGTGCTTATTTCTAATTTGTTTCTGAGTTTGGTTTTATTAAAGAAAGTGTAGAAAATCTGCGCCCCGGCGCAGCAGAGCTGTGTGGAAGCGTAAGCAGATTAAAAATAAATTTTGTGAGCCCGCCAAAGCAATTTTCATTAAGCGCATTTTTCATCAAACTAAAAAATGAAGATGCGTATGCGTTCACCTTCTTTTATCCACTTTACACAAAACTCTGCCGAAGAGAAACACAAAAAGTATTCAAGCAAACTGTTGCTGCGAGAAAGAGACATGAATACATGAACTTTCAAACGTTCTTTCAACAGTGTTGTGGCAAAATCTAGCAAATCAGTGATGTTACTTGAAGGAAGGTAAAAACCTACCAAAATTCAAATCGTGCGACCATCCGACCAACAGGAAAAAAACCGACCAGTTTTGGTAGGAAAAGCCCACTTATCACATCCCTGTTTACGAGCATGCTGAATTAGTAATATTATAGCAATGCACGTGAGAGTCTGAATAGTTCTTATACCAGTTTGTATGCGCAAACAAGACGCCTGAAAGTAGGCAACGCAATTTTCACCTAATTCTAGCTGCACAGACAGCATAAGTATGTATTGGTATTTTTATAAATAAACCATGAATTGTTAATTATTATTATAATTTTGGCGATTTCTGATTTCAGATGCAGTGCAGACGGACGGACGGGATGGAATGGGGATGAGTGAAGAGGGTCACTGAGGGAATATAGGGGATTAGTTATTGGGGTCGGCAAACAAAAATAGCCACTGCCGACCATGGAAGGGAGGGTCAAGAGTAGCCGGCCAAATGTCACCATGACCGTGGGCGGGCATCTGGGGCGGACGAGGGGGGTTGGGGGATGACCAGGGGCGGGGCGAAGGAAGGGGCGAGGTATTCCAGGGGCAAAATGTTAAGTATGGTACGTTTTTTTTTTGTATGGTGCTGAGGGTAAGAGTCGGGGTGCCCAAGAACCACCCACAGTCCGGCGAGCTAGCTCGTGCTTAAAGGCAAGCGTACCATGGCACGTCCCGACACACCTAGGGGAGTTAGAAGAGGGAAGTAATGATTTCAGTTGTAGCCAGCACGTAACAAACTTTTAGAAATAAAAATACGTTTCACCTTTAACTCACCTGCAAACTGAAAATATAAATGGAAATGCCATTATCACGCACTTCCAATGACGCTAAACTCTTCCAACGGCACCAGATTTTCTTTTTATTTAAAAAATAATAATTGCCTTTTGCACGAAAAGCAGAACTCCAAATGTTCCAAAAAAATTGTGTATGTTTCAAAATAGTTTTGACGTTCTTTTTTTTAATTTTTTTAGTTTATATTGACACTATCATCCTGTTAAATAAACCAAATTCCAAATGACATTTAGGAATAAAATTTTATAATTGATATGATTCATTCATTATTTTAAAATTGCCCAATGTTGCATCAACCTTAAAATTTGGTTGAATTTACCAAAATGTCAAATGACGTTTCAAAAGCTAAAATCATGTTTCAAAAATCGTGTAATTGGGTAAGAATTTCTGAAACGGGCCACCCAAAACATAAAATATTTCCGTTTTGGTCGGCATGCGCGTTTTTGGAAATCTCTTTATGACACCAATAAACACCTGATGTTGTTTTTGGCGACAAAATTTTTTTTTGTTATATATAAGCAATTAAATTTTTTTGACCGTTTTTTTTTAAAACGCGATTGCAGACGATCTACCTAACCGATTTTGACAATTAAACCAGCATTTTCTTTGTTTTTATTATCATATGTTTAAAAAAAATAAAAAAAAAATTTTAGTTAAATTCTTATGAAATTTCTTGAAAGATGGTCGCAAATTTTGTCTCCGCCTTCTTTCCATAAAAAAAAATTAGCCGCATGTGCAAAATTTTACTACCTATAATATTCAGAAGTCAAAAAAAATGGATCGCAATAGGGAAAAAATTAGTAATTTTTTATATGAAACTGAAATATGAAAACCTGGTAATTTAAACGCTTACAACTCTTGAACCGTGGTACGGAATCGCATGACATTAAGTACGCTTATTTACTATAATACCGTGAAGCCGTAAGACATACTCTAGCCATCATTGGAAAAGTGGGAGTGGGGTATATGGGAGGTATCCCATACTAACTAATGCTTTCAATTCATGTAAATCTTTCAATATTTTTCGTAAAACAGTGGCGATAGATAGATAAGTAAAGTAGATGTTGAATACATACAAAAACACTGGAACTTGTTTATTTTATTGCGAATAGAAATAAATGTACATAGGTACCACATATTTTTAGTTCTCGATCTTGCATGGGAATATACGCCATTTCTTAGCCTATAACTCGATAAATAATTGAGATATTATGACGAAACTTGGTTTGTACACTTCTATAACTTGTGTTAATAGACACGCAAAAATTTATTGAAATCGGTTTATGACCACGCCTACTTTTTAACGAAAGATTCGTTTTGACCATAAAACCATCTTTGACTTTATTAGCATACATTTCTTTTTCAGGAAAAAATCAATGAGAATAGTAATTTTTCGAAATTGGAAATTCGAAATTTAGCGCTTTTTCACGAAGTATTACTTATAATTCTAGCGTTTGTTGAGACGTACGAAAGTGCCAGAACCGCAGGAATTTTACCACAATTTACATTCTTTGTACTTATATTAGCTACAATTATTATACGGTATTGCTGTTATTAACATGCTAATAACAGAAAAGTAACGCCAATTATTTAAATTTCAAGTTTTCTTTCAATTACTTATCATCTTAATCAAATAATATTAGTATAAACCATGGTAGAAAAATAGAAGGTAAAATCACTTATTGACGTAGGCAGCTATCTTAGCCATTTGACTTTTATTGAATTTATGACATTTCATTTCATGCTACCAGAGTAAACAGCAGCAAATGTTTTCTTGGGCCGAAATCTGAAGTTTGTGAAAATAAATTAATTTATTTTCAAAAAAGCAATTGTGATTTGTGCAAACTAAATAAATAAATAAATTTACTTTCATGCGTAATTTGTAAAAAAAGATTTGAAAAATGAGCTGCCTCTTCAGGGGATGCGAAAATACCATGCACTTTTGCAAAGGCCAAGCGGTGAAGTTTTTTAGGTTTCCAGCAATTCTGTTTATAAGGAATCAATGGCTTCAAGCGTGCCAAATAGAGGAAGCTGATCTTCCAAAAAACTCGTTGATGTGCTCAGTGCATTTCGGTGCTAGCGATATTAGTAGCACAAACAACAAAACGTTACATATACAAATACAAATATGTATTTTTTAGAGTGCAATTAGTGGAAAGCTTTGAGAACAAAAATCTCGAAGCTGTAGATACGTTAATTGAAAATATCTCGAACATCCTGTTGAAAAAAAAAAGATTACAAAAACAAAAAAAATGAAAAGAATTACAACTTAAATGAGTTTAATAAAGAACTTCAAAATATAGCTTCTTGTTTCCTTTAATCTGAATTCTGCATTTCTGTTCCACCAAATTTTTGCTTGTATTGTACTCCTTCTCTTCCCTGTAAGATAGAAGTGAAAAAGAACGAGCAAAATGTAAAGAAAAAATTTGTTCGGACATAACGATGACTCCAGCCTTACTTCTTTGTTAAATGCTCTGTCTGTTGTATTGCGTAAGGCTTTGTATTAAATATTCGAGTCAAATACTTCTCACTTTTCACATCCCTTATAATAATATATGACTTTCTTTGATAATTTCTGAGCTTTCTTCAACTAAAACTAAAATTACCAAAATTTTCTTAAAGAATCTCTATTTTTATATTTTTACAATATGGCAGCCTCACTCATGATGTTTACAAAAAAGATACTTCAGAAAAATTCAATAGCCGTCAAAAAGTTTAAAGTGAAATTACCTTCTGAATTTTTATACCATGGTATAAACTACAATGGGAATAAATATGCAATGTATAAGAGTATCTGAACTTGAGATTTTACTTAATGTCTCAAAATGGAATATTAAAAAACTAAATTATATAAGAAAATTATTATTTATAACCGTAGCACATGGTAGAAATATTTTATTGTGTACATCTATTCCAAATTGCTTGTTTAATGCAAAATTTTAATAATTTGTGTTAAAAGTAGAGCTCTCGATTTTTTTTGAACATTTTCGAGTAGCCCGAACAGTTGTTGTTCAAATGCTCGAAGAGTTGTTTGTTTGTTTATTACCCGTATGTTTGTACGAGGATTTGAACAATTCGGGTATTTTGAAGTTTGTTTTTTTCTTTTGTTTATTATTATTTTTTTTTTTTTTTTATATGTAGTTTTTTTTATTTTTGTTTTTCCGATACACATTTTTTTTGTTTGTAAGCTCGAATGCTCGAATGTTTGTACGGGCATTTGAACAACAAACGGGCTTCAAACAAAAACGATCAGATCGAATTGCTCGATACCCGGGTATCTAGGGCTCTAGTTAAAAGTCGATTTTATTGAAAAATATATACAGTGACTCAAAAAAAAAAATCATACGCCAGAGTTTTTAAATTTATTTCAAACAGTTCTGTCGAAAATTTGACTCTCTTGTTTTCGTTTAAAAATGTAAACAATTTTTCAATAAAAATCGCCTTAAGCAGGATTTCTAAGCTTATGGAAAAATCCGAAAAATCGTAGAAATTTCTAAAAGTGGATTAAAAATTTCAAAGCGCGGCCAGAATTTATAGAAGATTTTGAGGAGATTTTTAAGTGTACTGTTATGTAGCCAACCAATTTTAGTGTAAAAAGTGCTATTCTCAATGCTGTAAAAATTTCCGTCGATTTTAGTAATTTTTTCTGTAGGGTGTTTGCGTTATATGTACGTGAGACCGTTCCAATTAAAATTTCCGAAAAGCCAATGAAATTTTTCAAAAAGTTGAATGTTGCATATTATTATATTACAATTGAATGAGCTGCAAAATTGCATACTCAAAAATCTTCTAAAAAATGTAGCTTTATAATTCTTAGCCCGTTTTTATGATAAGTACTTCCTTAACTTTGAAAAATTGGAAATACTAAAAATACTGCCTAAAAAGTTAACAATAATCGCTGCTAATATCTGGGTTACTTTCGAGCATCACCTACATTAACCAAGATATGCGTTAGAAATATAAACATTAAAATTAAATATAAAGCAAAAAAAGAAAATTATTGTAGGTACATATGAAAAACCCTGTATCTAGTAGTGCGGCTTTGTGCGACGTAATTCTTTGTCGGCTAACTACTAATTGTACTAGATATCATGTCCGAGAGTTAATTTGACTGAGTCTGACAGAGCAACATAACAAAACCAATTTTTAACATGAAAAAGAGTGATAATTTTTTTTAAATATCCCAACTTTAAAAGATAAACTTAGAATTAGCGATGAATTATTGTTCCCCATTCTATTTCCAATATGTGGGTATGTTTTTTTTTCTGTAATTGTAACAATTTTACAAAATTCAATTTTGGGCGCATAAAACTTGAAAATCTACCTATGCGCGTAGATTTCCAGAAGAGAATATGAGACTTACTTTTGAAGTATAGTTAAAGGCCCTTGGCAACTGACAATCTGGCATGTCAAGCAGTGTGTATGTGTGAGTTTTTTGTGTGTGTTAGTGCAATCGGCAGTCGTCGTGCTACACGTTCTTGTTCGGGCTCGCGTTGATGAGAATCAAATCTTTTAGATATTTGCGTCAATCACCCGACACTCACACATATGTATACACTTTTTAACATTCCAGATTTTAAGTGGCCAAGGGCCTTAAGAGTTTGATATATGTATTATAAGCGATATTTGTGTACTAAAATGTTAAATTATAGTCTGAAAAAATTACATTTCGCTAGCTTAGAGTGCAAACTGTGTAAGTCCACTTTTATCAAAAAGTGTATTTTTATGTAGAACGCTAGAAAAATCAAATACGCACCGCGCTAAACAAGTCTGAGATACTTGTCATATTTATACTCGTTGTTATTCAGTGATACGCAGTGTAAGTCCAAAAAGCGAAAAAAAATGTGTAAGTCCAAAATATTTATATGAACAGAAATTTTTTTCATTTCGAATTTTTTTCTTTTTTGTTTTTTGTCTCTCCTACAAAGTTTTAAAAAAGGACTTACACAATTTGCATTCTAAGCTAGCGATTTTTATCATTTGTAAAAAAAATTGTAGTTTTTTTTTTGTAGTTTTAATTTTGGTAAATTTTTTACATTGGCCCCCCCCCCCCCCGAAAAATTCTCTAGCTACGCCACTGGTGTAATGGGCCCAATACTGTACCTACTTTACACATATGACCTCCCAATAGCAGAAGGAGTCACTATCGGCACTTTTGCCGATGCCCTTTTGGCTGCAGACCTCAACCCTAACGTGGCCTCACTCAAGCTTCAAAGAAGTTTAAATAAAATTACCCTTTGGCTGAAAGACTGGCGGATAAAGTCAAATGTATCAAAATCTGTCCAAGTGACGTTTACCACTAGACGTAACGCTTGTCCACCCGTAAAACTCAACGGCATTGATATACCGCAAAGTGACGTAACAAAGTACCTTGGTATGCATCTCGACAGAAAACTAACATGGGGAACCCACATATTCACCAAACGAAAAGCTCTTGGTATAAAACTGAGAAATCTTTATTGGCTCATGAATCGAAACTCCCAACTATCAATCGACAACAAACTCCTGCTCTACTCAGCTATCTTTAAACCCAAATATAGAAATTCTCCAAAAATTCCAATCGAAAACCCTTAGAACGATTGTAAATGCACCCTACTACGTCACGAACGACCGAATACATCGCGATCTAAAGATACCTACTATCGCTCAAGAAATCAAAATGTATGCTGCAGCATACACAATGAGATTATTAGCTCACCCCAACCCACTCGCCCTAGCCCTGACGGCAAGACCAACTAATTTCGTACGCCTCAAAAGGAAATCATTTACAGATCTTTATTGATGCACTACAATAAATGGATGCACTACTGAGAGCAATCCATACATGCCCACCATGTTTATTAAGTCATTATTAATTACTAATTACTAGGGCATGGAAATCTATGCAAATACATGTTTTTCTTAGATTTAGGTAGAGAAAAATAAATAAACAATCTTTGCGAAATGTGAAATTGTCTTAAAAATGGAATTCAAATGTTTTTGCATATTTTGCATATTTTGGTCCTATATGCATATTTTTACATATTTTGCGTTGTTTGCATTTTTTTATTACATATTTCGCATTATATTGCCTATTTTTGTAATTTGCTAGTTGACAGTTTTATACAAACGAAATTCGTGCATAACAGTCATCTGACGACGAATAGAGTTTCGTGTGAACACGGCTATTATTAGTATTTTCGATACGGTGCATACCTGTCGACAAAGATCCGTTTTCAAACATGCTCCTATTACCTCTGTGGATGTAGAACGTTCGTTTTCTATATATAAGAGCTTTTTTCGACCGAATCGGCAAAGTTTTCTTTTTGAGAATATGAAAAAATATTTCATTGTGTACGCTAATGAATCGTTAAATAAGGATTAACCTTCACAAATTATGAAATCTTCATGACTGAATTTATGTACATATCTATAAAAACATACATACATATTTATAAACGTACAACGAACCACAAAATTGTTAGATGTATTTTATTTATACAGTTGGCAAAATATATTGGATGTTAAAAAAAAAATGTTCATCTTCATCTTAGGAACTTAAGAGGTTCTGCTGCATATTGGGGATCAGCATTAAATGAATTAATTGCACAAATAAGATGTGTTGGACCACCAACATACTTTTTGACACTTAGCAGTAATGATTTAAACTGGCTCGATATGAGAAAACCCTATTGATTGCAGATGGAAGACCTGACGAAGACCCATCTGGACTCGACATGATTACCACTCAGCGTTTAATTGAGCAGTATCCCGTGATAGTGAGCCGACATTTTATGAATCGAATCAACTCTTTGATTAGATTTGTCAAAAATAGAAACGAAGTATTTGTATCATATATGGGTAAACAACTACAACCTGACACTCCTCAGGTTATGGAAGGGAAATATGGACACCCATGTGGATCAAATGAATCAATAGCATATTATGTAGCCTAGTACATATCCAAATCTGAACCCTCACAGCTTGATTCCAGCGTAGCACCAGCAATAAGCCAAGTACATCGTGAAGAAACCAACATATCAAGGAAACTTTTTAAAATATGCATGCGAATTATGAAAGAACGACAAGTTTCAGCATGTGAGAGCGTCTTCAGGTTGCGTCATCTTAATCTGCGTGAAAGTACAAGGAAATACCCGCCATCCTGAGCAAAGATATAAGGTACTAAGGTTTTATGGGTCCGGCAGAGCTACAGGATTTTGCGATAACATTTTTGAAAGATATACTAAACGACCAGCTGCACATATAGAGTATGATTTTAACAACATGAGCTTGCTACACCTTTTCCAGTTTAAGTTCAGAAAGTTACAATTGAAGTTCAGAAAATTACAATTGAATTTCAGAATTTCCAATTGAAGTTCAGAAAGTTACAATTGAAGTTCAGAAAATTACAATTGAATTTCAGAATTTCCAATTGAAGTTCAGAAAATTACAATTGAAGTTCAGAATTTCCAATTGAAGTTCAGAAAGTTACAATTGAATTTCAGAAAATTACAATTGAAGTTCAGAAAATTCCAATTGAAGTTCAGAAAATTACAATTGAAGTTCCCGAATTTCCAATTGAAGTTCAATTGAAGTTGAGAAAATTACAATTGAAGTTCAGAAAAGTTACTCATACGCCCTGGTATCTCGATTGTAGGAAAATTGTATGGATTTGTTTGAAGATTTAATAAAAATGTAAATTCTCGTATCTTTAAAGCCCTTCGGGGTAGATGCATTTTTAATTCGATTAATCGCATATATGTTTTATAGGGCTTGAAACAAACGTCTATATATGCAGAAATTTTGACATTGGTTGCAAGAAAGTGCATCAAGCAATGGGTGTAAATCGAAACCGTATATAAAAAAAATGTTCGCGCATTCACATGGAATGAAACTGATGTTATTACTTTTCATGAACAATGAAGCTAAATATTTTCGGAATTGCATACATATAAGCAAATAAATTAATTATTTATATAAAATGCATTATTTCGGATTAAATACATATGTAAATAACAAGTATGTAAGAACGCGGCTGCCTTAGAGATACCATGCCGTAGTCTTTACACGATTTATGATGCGAAATGAACATACAAATCATCTTTGTCTGAAAACACTATTATGCAATTGAAAAGTTTGAAAAATGCATCTACAAATGTACAACGAAGGGCGCTAAAGACACGAGAATTTACATTTTTATTAAATCTTCAAACAAATCCATACAATTTTCCTGCAACCGAGACACTATGTACATAGGACATATGGGTAACTTTTCTGAACTTCAATTGTAATTTTCTGAACTTCAATTGGAATTTTCTGAACTTCAGTTGTAATTTTCTGAACTTCAATTGGAAATTCTGAACTTCAATTGTAATTTTCTGAACTTCAATTGTAACTTTCTGAACTTCAATTGGAAATTCCGAACTTCAATTGTAATTTTCTGAACTTCAATTGTAACTTTCTGAACTTAAACTGGAAAAGGTGTAGAATTTGCAATGCTGTTTGAACCCCACTATCGCATTCAACAAGACGGAAACGAAGAGAGTGTTGCTGCTGATGTTGTTGGAACCGAACCAGCACAAAGAAACCGACTAATAACACTTATGGACAACACTAAAATGATTGTCCGCAAAGTTCCAGCGGTAGTGCGAGTTCCATATTTCACGGCAGCATCTGATCCAGAAAACTTCTATTACAGTCTACTTGTCCAATATATGCCATATCGTGAAGAAAGTGAACTGCTAGGAGAATTTTATACGGCACGGGAGGCATTCCTAGCAATCGAACAGCGGATTAGACAGCTAAGTAATCGTATGGATTTATATCGAGAACATGACCGACAACTAGAGGCTGCGTGCAATCGAGCGCATGCATTCCAGATTTTGGATTAAGCGCCACTACCTCTGTTAGATGATATTCAAGAACAAGAGGTTCATGAGCAAGCAATGGATGATAATCAATTTTATACAGCACAGGGGACAATGAACATTGGGCAAAGGGAGATATTTATAGACGTTACTCGTAGCATCCGGGAGCAACAAACTGGCAGCATTGAGCGTATCAGAAAGTTTATAACTGGTAATGCCGGTACTGGAAAGACCTTCCTCTTCAAATTGCTGAAAGAGCAGTGCAATCGATGTTACGGGAGGTCAGTAACTAAAGTTTGTGCATTGACTGGAGTAGCAGCTCGTCTTGTACAGGGCTCAACATTACATAGTACTCTAAGACTACCAGTTCAGAAGGATGGCCGACTGGTACAGATGGCAATGCTCACTGGATCATACCTAAGCAACTTAAGACGGCAGTGGAAAGATATTTTGTTTCTCTTCATTGATGAAATATCAATGATCCCATACGAAATGTTATGTATGAGATTCCAGGCTGAAGCAGTTAAAGAATATACCTTTAACAAATTTATTCAAAGAATGTATGTACAGGGCCGTAGCTAGACTTAAATTTAAGGTAGGGCAGCGTTGGTTTAAGGTAGGGCGGAAGTCAGTCTTGGCACTACAACCATTGAGCGCTAGGTCAGTTTTGGCAATTGACATGCATGTGAATAGAAATATAATTAATGGAAGATAGCGACCAACCGCCATACGCAAATAAGCGAGAGACAAAATTGAAGCCGAAAATATTATAAAAAATGTAATGCAACAAAAAATTTAATATTTTAAATTTTTAATTTTAATTTAATTTCCTTCGATTATTCCATACCGAAGAGAGCTATGATCTTTAAATTTGGTATGTGGGTCGCCTGTAGGTATGCACGCAAGTCAAGGTGAGAAAAAAACTCTCGAAAATGATTAAACGATAACCATAAAATTTTAGACACCTCATTTTTCCAACGAGTATAATGTTTTAGATTAGCACACAGCCTTAGAAATCATTTCCGCGATTTTGGTGTTGTTCGCTCACAGTGAGATTAGTTTTTGTCAGAAAACTGCCGGAATGAACCATTCCTTTAACCAAACTACAAAAATTTGATGGTCTTATTTAATTATATCTGTGATGCAGGGTGGATTCTCCATATCATACATTGCAACCGCAATAATTTTCTATCTCAAACAAACAAAAATTTAATTACAATAACACTGTAGGGAGGTCAAAATATCACAGCGAAACGCCGAGACACCCGCACTTAATTTTTGGCTGTAGAATACGATGGCGTTTTCAGAAAGTCAAAGTTAGCTCTCGTTTTCGAGAAGTTTAGGAAAGAAGTTTCAGAGCTCCGAATGTAACTTTTTCCCCGTTTATAAACTTTACTTAGGTTTTGAACCCTTTTCTCGAGTAAGGATTTTGACGGTTGTTCTTACTTAATTGGGGCATTCTAAATTCAATGCCATCATTAGTTTTTCCAAGCTGGCTCCAGTTTATGAGATAACGGTATTTAAAAAGTACCATTAATATGGACTTTTTTGTTAATAACTCAGTTAGTTTATGAGCTAAATTGCCCAAACTTTGCACGTGACAAAACTATTGTTTGAAAACAATTGAAGCATAATTTTAGGTATTATTTCGAGAAAAATTTTATGAAAAATTAACAAAAAAATTATTCAAATGCGTATAAAATCCTCAAACATGCATATATTTTCTTCATTTAAAAACTGTGTAATAGTTCTTTTAATTTTCTGTAAGACGATATACAGATCATCTAATTCATTTAATACGATATGATGAATTTCATATCAAAGGCTGAAAAAAACGAACATTTTGAACCCGACCCCCTCAAAAATTTCTCAAATTTGAAATTTTTTTTTAGTGTAATATAGAATTTTTACAGTGTATGTTTTCAAAAGATGATTTTAATACCTTTCTAACGGTATAAAAATTTTTGAAATCGGTTGATTAATTTACGCGTGATATCCAAATATAAGAAAGCCAAGAGATGCATTTACTTAAATAAATTAAAAAAAAATAAAGAAAAAGTCCATTTTAGTTTTCAGATATGTTATATATGTATATTAAATAGACCTTTCTAAAAAAAGTTCTTATTTTTCAAAACCGCTTGATCTTTGAAGTGTTTTTTCAGTTTCAAATTTTATTTTGAAAAACATTTTTTTTCAGTGTACTAAAATAAAAAAAAATTTTACAGTGTATTTTTTGAAAGCTAATTTCAATACCTTTCTAATGGGATGAAGATCTTTGAAATCGGTAAAGCCATTCCTAGTAATCACACTTTAAAAGTACCTATTATCGTCATTTCGAGTATTTTCGAATATTTTCGAATATTTCGATACCTTGCCACGCCCACAATTTTTCGAAAATGTAATTTCTAAAAATGAAGTTGTGTTTGTGTAGGTAAGATGTACCTCAATGCAAAATTTCATCAAATTCTGAGGGGGTCGGGTTCAACGCATATTGGGTTTGATATGAAATTCATCATATATGAGTTATTGGGCTTGAAAAAAATGCCTATGGTGAAATTGCGACTTTGGTTGCACAAAAGTGCAATAACTGATGCAGATACGTGGAAATCGTATATGAGAAAATTTTTCACCTATTCATTTTGAATAAAAGTCTTTATGTTGCTTTTTCACGCAGAATGACTATTTTCGGAGTTATAAAAAAATAAAAGTGCAAAACCATATATCTGAACAATCAGTTGTATGGTCGCTATATGTTATAGAGACCCGATCTTGACAATTTTCAGGGAATAGATTAAGGTCAATACAAGTACAAATTCTACAAAGTTGCATGTCCTTAGCTGTTTAAATAGCGAAGCTATGTCCCAAAATGTCCACATCTGAACAATCGGTTGTATGACAGCTATATGTTATAGTGACCCGATTTCAATTATTTTCAGAAAAAGTTGAGGTAATGCTAAAATATGGTCATGTGCAAAGTTTGGGCAATTTAACTCATAAACTGACTGAGTTATTAACAAAAAAGTTCAAATTGATTGTAATTTTTAAATACCGTTATCTCATAAACCGGAGCCAGTTTCGAAAAACTAATAATGGAATTGAATTTAGAATGCCCCAATTAAGTAAGAACAACCGTCAAAATCCTTACGCGGGAAAAGGGTTCAAAACCTAAGTACAGTTTATAGACGGAAAAAAATTACCTTCAGAGCTCTGAAAGTTATTTCTCGAAAACAAGAGCTAACTTTGACTTTCTGAAAACGCCATCGTATTCTACAGCCAAAAATTAAGTTTACGTGTTTCGGCGTTTCTCTGTGATATTTCAAAAGTTAAAAAATTACCTACAGTGTAATTGATCTCACTTGTTGGCCTTTTTAAGGTAGGGCATTCTAATTTTAAGGTAGGGCATTGCCCCACAATGCCCCCCCCTAGCTACGGGCCTGTGTATGTATACATATATATTTACCTTACTGTAAATAAAAGCGTGGGTGCTCATTAGATATTAATGTTATAAAACAGTATTGGTGAAATTAAATGAAGTGAAACAGTTGGTAAATGTTACGAAAGTGTACTTTCAATTCACAAGATTACATTACACAATACACATCTTTATATATATTACGCTAAGCGATTTTTTGTAAGCACCATAACTTTTACACCGTTATACCGATTTTCGAAAATGTGGTGACAGATGAAAGGGCTTGACCTGTAGATGTGCAGGAAGGTTTAATTTTTTTGAAAAGGGTTGCCAGATGTTTGAAAATTTAATTTTACTGTAAAGTTTGTTTGATTTTAAAATTATTGGTACCATATGAAGGAGCTTGACCTGATATTGAGCAATTTAATAAAAATTTTTCAAAAAGGGTTGCCACCTGTTCAAAAATTCAGTTTTACGCTATAGTTTGTTTGATTTTTAAATTTTAGGTGTCATATGAAAGGACTTGGCATGGAAATGAGTAATTTATTAAAATTTTTACAAAAAGGGTACCACCTGTTCAAAAATCCATTTTTACCCTACAGTTTATCTTTTCTTTATATATATTACGCTAAGCGATTTTTTGTAAGCACCATAACTTTTACACCGTTATACCGATTTTCGAAAATGTGGTGTCAGATGAAAGGGCTTGACCTGTAGATGTGCAGGAAGGTTTAGTTTTTTTGAAAAGGGTTGCCAGATGTTTGAAAATTTAATTTTACTGTATAGTTTGTTTGATTTTAAAATTTTTGGTACCATATGAAGGGGCTTGACCTGATATTGAGCAATTTAATAGAAATTTTTAAAAAGGGTTGCCACCTGTTCAAAAATTCAGTTTTACGCTATAGTTTGTTTGATTTTTAAATTTGAGGAGTCATATGAAACAGGGTTTGAATTGCTGACTAGCAAGTAGTCAAAGCAACATAAATACGACTTTGCATTCTAGTCGCATAGTCGTTTAACAGAAATAACAACTAGCTCATTCGGTTGCTAGTCGTTTTTTGTTTTTTGGCAACTTAACTAGACTATGACTAGGAAAAGTAAACAACTTGACTAGAAAATGAGATAGTCGTTGGCCAACAAACAGCTTGTAACTGTGGCAGCAAATGCGACGGCGCGCAACTTGTAGTTTTTAGTCGCAGTTATTTTCTCAATAAACAACTATGAAAATGTGTAAACATATACCCGGGTACCAGAGTAATGCCCGGAAGGAAGTACAGGCAATTTTTTTTTATTTTGGGGGTTCCGACCCTGCTAGGAACCTTAATATTACCCTACAATATGGGTATCAAACGAAAGGGGATGGCCCCAGGTTTCATTTGGACTTCGATATATTTCGATAAATTTATCGATAACTGAGTTATCGGTCAAAATGTGATTGCCCAAAAACATTAATATTACCCTACAATATGGGCATCAAACGAAAGGGGATGGCCCCAGGTTTCATTTGGACTTCGATATATTTCGTTAAATTTATCGATAACTGAGTTATCGGTCAAAATGCGATTGCACAAAAACCTTAATATTACCCTACAATATGGGTATCAAACGAAAGGGGATGGCCCCAGGTTTCATTTGGACTACGATATATTTCGATAAATTTATCGATAACTGAGTTATCGGTCAAAATGCGATTGCGCAAAAACATTAAAATTACACTATAATATGGGTATCAAACGAAAGGGGATGGCCCCAGGTTTCATTTGAACTTCGATATATTTCGATAAATTTATCGATAACTGAGTTATCGGTCAAAATGCGATTGCACAAAAACCTTAATATTACCTTACAATATGGGTATCAAACGAAAGGGGATGGCCCCAGGTTTCATTTGAACTTCGATATATTTCGATAAATTTATCGATAACTGAGTTATCGGTCAAAATGCGATTGAGCAAAAACCTTAAAATTACACTACAATATGGGTATCAAACGAAAAGGGATGGCCCCAAGTTTCATTTGGACTTCGATATATTTCGATAAATTTATCGATAACTGAGTTATCGGTCAAAATGCGATTGCAAAAAAACCTTAATATTACCTTACAATATGGGTATCAAACGAAAGGGGATGGCCCCAGGTTTCATTTGAACTTCGATATATTTCGATAAATTTATCGAAAACTGAGTTATCGGTCAAAATGCATTTGCGCAAAAACATTAAAATTACACTATAATATGGGTATCAAACGAAAGGGGATGGCCCCAAATTTCATTGGAACTTCGATATATTTCGATAAATTTATCGATAACTGAGTTATCGGTCAAAATGTTATTGCCCAAAAACATTAAAATTGCACTACAATATGGGTATCAAACGAAAGGGGAATGCCCCAGGTTTCATTTGAACTTCGATATTTTTCGATAAATTTATCGATAACTGAGTTATCGGTCAAAATCTGATTGCACAAAAACCTTAATATTGGGTAAGACTTTCTGAAACGGGCCACCTAAAAACAAAATATTTCCATTTTGGTCGGCAGTAGCGTTTTTGGAAAGCTCTTCGTGACACCAATAAACACCTGTCTTTGTTTTGGGCGACAAATTTTTTTTTGTTATATATATCTAAGCAATTAAAATTTTCTGACCTCTTTTTTTTTAAACGCGATTGCAGACGATCTAACTAACCGATTTTGACAATTCAATCGTCATTTTCTTTCTTTTTAAAAGTTTTTTATTGGTATATAGTTTATTTTTTTAAACAAATTTTTTAAGTTAAATTTTTATGAAATTTGTATGAAATTTTTTCAAAAATGGTGAAAAAAATTGTGTGCTCCGTGTCTTTCCATAAAAAAAATTTGCCAAATTTGCAAAATTTTACTACCTAAGATATTCAGAAGTAAAAAAAAAATGGATCGCAATATGGAAAAAAGTAGGAATTTTTTGTATGAAACTGAAGTATGAAAATCTGTTCATTTAAACTCTTATAACTTTTAAACCCTGGTACGGAATCGCACGAAATTAAACATGATTATCCGGAAGACGTAAACCATAAAATAACCATCATCGGAAAAGTGGGAGTGGTACCGCCCATACTAACTAATGGTTTGAATTTATGTAATTCTTGCAAGATTTTTGGTACTCATAAATAATAACTCAGTTATCGATAAATTTATCGAAATATATCGAAGTTCAAATGAAACCTGGGGCCATCTCCTTTCGTTGATACCCATATTGTAGGGTAAATTTAATGTTTTTGGGCAATCATATTTTGACCGATAACTCAGTTATCGATAAATTTATCGAAATATATCGAAGTCCAAATGAAACCTGGGGCCATCCCCTTTCGTTTGATGCCCATATTGTAGGGTAATATTAAGGTTTTTGCGCAGTCGGATTTTGACCGATAACTCAGTTATCGATAAATTTATCGAAATATATCGAAGTCCAAATGAAATTTGGGGCCAACCCCTTTCGTTTGATACCCATATTGTAGGGTAATATTAAGGTTTTTGTGCAATCGCATTTTGACCGATAACTCAGTTATCGATAAATTTATCGAAATATATCGAAGTTCAAATGAAACCTGGGGCCATCTCCTTTCGTTTGATACCCATATTGTAGGGTAATATTAAGGTTTTTGTGGAATCGCATTTTGACCGATAACTCAGTTATCGATAAATTTATCGAAATATATCGTAGTCCAAATGAAACCTGGAGCCATCCCCTTTCGTTTGATACCCATATTGTAGGTTAATATTAATGTTTTTGGGCAATCACATTTTGACCGATAACTCAGTTATCGATAAATTTATCGAAATATATCGAAGTTCAAATGAAACCTGGGGCCATCCCCTTTCGTTTGATACCCATATTGTAGGGTAATATTAAGGTTCCTAGCAGGGTCGGAACCCCCAAAATAAAAAAAAAAATTGCCTGTACTTCCTTCCGGGCATTACTCTTGTACCCGGGTATATGTATGTATACACATTTTCATAGTTGTTTATTGAGAACTACAAGTTGCGCGCCGTCGCATTTGCTGCCACAGTTACAAGCTGTTTGTTGGCCAACGACTATCTCATTTTCTAGTCAAGTTGTTTACTTTTCCTAGTCGCAGTCTAGTCAAGTTGCCAAAAAAAAAACGAGTAGCAACCGAATGAGCTAGTTGTTATTTCTGTTAAACGACCATGCGACTAGACTGAGCTAGTCACAGCACAATTTTTACAAAAAGTGTGCCACCGTTCAATAATCCATTTTTACGCTACAGTTTATCTCATTTTTAAATTTGAAGTGTCATGCAAAGCCTAGCACTGAAGATGGGTAATAAAAGGAGAGGGAAGAGGAAAATGAAAGGACGGATATGGCGAAGGACAGGAAGCGAAAGAGGAAATATGAAAAATAAAATGGATAAAGGGAAAATAAAGCGCAAATAAAAGGGAAAGGGAAGAGAAAGAGAACTAGAAAGAAAAGGAGGAGCGCGCCAAATGGCCTTTTGTAGGTCGCTTTAAGGTTATCATAGTCTAGAAAAATATTCGGCACAAAACTTCACTATGGGGCTCCTTGGTCAAAATCTATGTATAAAAAATCTAGGTCCACAGAAAATAAAAATAACCAGTAGCTATGAAGGTATATCAAAAAATTTTCAAATGTGGCAATAAGTGGTCTTCCAACCTCAAATTGTCGCACAGTGTAATTGAAAGCCACAGCATCGCGTGGCCGGGTTTACTAGTTATATATAGAGCGCCCATGCTTGTATTTACAGTAAGGTAAATATATATGTATACATAAATTATTTGAATAAATTTGTTAAAGGTATTCTTAAGTTTAAATGAAGATTCCAGTGAATAACTATTTTACCATTGGGTCAGAATTTTTCAAATCAGCACAAAAAAATTTTTTTTCTTTGATTTTTATGATTCGTGTCTTAATCGATAGGTCTCCGTGTCAAGAATTAGTTCCCGAAATATTTTTGCAAAATGAACATTTTTGCAATAGTTATTCGCCAAGTAAGTTTTACATCAACTTCTTTAAAAAAAATTACTGTTAATCGACGGTACGATTAAATTTAACGCGAACTACGCCAAATTTTAGGTAATTATGTATATTTTAAAATAGTTTTTGAAAAAAAATTAAAAAAAAATTTTCTGTATCCTTTTTAAGGATAATTGTTGTTATCAATGTTCTCCGCCTAGGAAAAATTCGGAAAAAATATTGTAGATGTAATGATGCATCGTAAGCTGAATTCCGAAGAAAAAAAGATGGGGACTCTTACCGTTTAAATGCAAAATGCGATTGAACGATTCCCCTCTTCAGCTTAGTAACATTACACTACTCTAAAATTATTAATTTGAAATAATTCCAAGAGATTCAGGTATAGGGGAGTTGGTCCGGTCTTCCTGATCTCAAAAATTGTTTTCTTTATATTTTGTATGGTTAGTTTTCGAGATAACGGTAAATTTTTGCAGTTTTGGGTATCACTACATTCAAACCTATTTTTCGCTAAGGTTGCAAGTGCGATAACCGCAAGCAGTACCTTGTTAGAAACATAATTAAAATACGCTTCTAACAACATGCAACTTGCAGTGATTGAACAAACCCTTGCTCGTCAAAATCAGAATTTTGTTGGATTTTCTGATTCATTTTTTTATTCAAATATTTATCGTTTTTATAAAAAGGATTATGCACAGTATACACAGTAGATTCTCTACATTACAAAGTTTTGGCAACGGTTGTTATGAACGAGTGGTACGATCGAGTTCCAACTAAGGTCATGGTTTACTAGAAACGAGTGCTTAAAGCATTCTTTTCGATTTATGCTCCTCTAGTGAGCATTTAATTACCTACCACTTTTTTACATTTTCTGGCTCACTTTTTTCATTTATCCTTTTACGATCTACTTACTATCAACTGTGACCATAGTTGGAACTCGATCGTACCACTCGTTCATACCAACCGTTGCCAAAACTTGTATACTGTGCATAATCCTTTTTATAAAAACGATAAATATTTGAATAAAAAATGAATCAGAAAATCCAACAAAATTCTGATTTTGACGAGCAAGGGTTTGTTCAATCACTGCAAGTTGCATGTCGTTAGAAGCGTATTTTAATTATGTTTCTAACAAGGTACTGCTTGCGGTTATCGCACTTGCAACCTTAGCGAAAAATAGGTTTGAATGTAGTGATACCCAAAACTGCAAAAATTTACCGTTATCTCGAAAACTAACCATACAAAATATAAAGAAAACAATTTTTGAGATCAGGAAGACCGGACCAACTCCCCTATACCTGAATCTCTTTGAATTATTTCAAATTAATAATTTTAGAGTAGTGTAATGTTACTAAGCTGAAGAGGGGAATCGTTCAATCGCATTTTGCATTTAAACGGTAAGAGTCCCCATCTTTTTTTCTTCGGAATTCAGCTTACGATGCATCATTACATCTACAATATTTTTTCCGAATTTTTCCTAGGCGGAGAACATTGATAACAGCAATTATCCTTAAAAAGGATACATAAAATTTTTTTTTTAATTTTTTCAAAAACTATTTTAAAATATACATAATTACCTACCATTTGACGTAGTTCGCGTTAAATTTAATTGTACCGCCGATTAACAATAATTTTTTTTAAAGAAGTTGATGTAAAACTTTCTTGGCGAATAACTATTGCAAAAATGTTCATTTTGCAAAAATATTTCGGGAACTAATTCTTGACACGGAGAGCTATCGATTAAGACGCGAATCATAATCAAATCAAAGAAAAAAAAATTTTTTGTGCCGATTTGAAAAATTCTGACCCCATTTTCAACCGAAATACAAAACTGATGTAGATTTTTTCTCAAAATACTAAAATTTATTTTTTCCCTTTTAGTACATTTAGTATAATGTAAAATATTAAATAAAAGCTTTTTTTTTTTAATTTTTTTTTACTTTGGTTTATTCTTATATAGTACAAGCTTTGTTGTCCTGCATTTTGAACAGGGGGCGGGGAATAACAAGCTTGCCTCGGGCGCCAAAAAAGCTCGCTACGGCACTGTTCGCTACATCAAAGAGTATCGTACCGCGCCTGTTTGAGAGCCCACGCGACCGCTTGTCGTACGGTCTGTATCCTATCGCGTCTATTTGCGCATTGCTTAATGCAGTGATGGGCACACGAACACTTTCAAACAATCACCGAAAATTACTGCGTGTTGGTGCGCCTACTGTAGGCCAAAGTGAAAAATGACTCACAGTAATCAGTCTGCATCAGCGTTGCCATTTTGGTTACTTTTTACCAAAATTGGATACCATTTTTTCGTTTGGTAACGTGGTTACTTTCTGCTGATTTTGGTTACATTCAACGTCCATGCATTCAGTACACCATTACATTCAATTTTGAGGAATACGCTTTTAATTTTTGCACACTATAAAATATTTGTTGTCCAACTTGTTTCGTTTTATTTTTCTATTAAAACATTTATTTGTCAGGATGCGGCTACCAAATTAGAAATAAATCTCTTCAGGAAATTTTCGTCAGCTTGTTGGTTCTGTTCATTCTCATACACTGCCGTGTTTTTAGAACGCTAGGACTCGCAGTGCTTCGTCTCCATATAGTGAATCGGCAAAATTAGGGGAGTAATCGCAGAACTATGACATTTGGTGTACAGACATAAAATACTAGAGATAAGAAAAAAACGAAGTTTTGACTAAATCGATGGCAGGACATGACTACGTCCCATGTGTCCTTGATTTTAAAGTTGTGATTTCAACTTCAATTTCAAACAGAATGAAATCAAATTTGGTATATATTTATAGAATTATGCTTTTAAACTAGGTTATATAAATTTCGTTCTTTTATGTGAAAGGATATAACTACCTCCCATATATCCTTAATTTTAAAATTGTGATTTAAAATTCAATTTCAAACAGAATGAAATGAAATTTGGTGTATGTTTATAGAATTATGTTTTTAAACCAGGTGACAAGTTTCGTCCTTTTAAGTGCAAGGACATGACTACCTCCCATATATCATTTTTTACAAAAAGTAATTTTTAGATTAACATGTAATCACAATACATTAAAAACGAGCTATAACATATATAATTATCCTTTTAGAATCAAGGATGGACTACTCCCGTTAGTTATTGCAAAAAATGGTTCTAAAGAAAATTACTTTTAAATTTGTTCAGAAAATATGTTGGTTGTTATAGTTTAATGCCAATATGATTTTGGCACATATGAAATTGTAACTTTTAAAAGCGCAATATTATTAGAGTTAACATAGAAACAATTTTTTATTATAAAATTTTTCCATGTAAAAAATAAATTTTTGGGGTGTTAAATAAAGTACCAAATTAGCGACTTCCGGCATAATTTTTAAACCTTTTTCCTTTTTGGTAGGAAGACCTCCTAGCATAGAATCGAAAATTAAAATAAAAAAATAGTCGTTTTTTCTTGTTTTTTTTTTATTTTGTCAAACTGTAAAATTTTTTGTGTCTCACCTAAAGAAGTTAGTATTACATGTATGTTTTTTGTCAGTATTTGTCACATATTTATAAAAACTGTATATTTTATCCTAATTAGGCTAATTTCCTATAGCATGAGAGAAAAAATAGTTCCATATATTAATTTTGGTAATTTTTTTCCATAACATATATGTATATAAGGTTCTGTAGAATTTTCTAAAATTTTGAAAATATGGCTTTACAAAATTGTACAATTTCTACATTTCCGGCAAAAAACAGTGAAATTTGTGTACCGATTTTACTAGACCACTTCAAAGTTAACCAAATTCGCAAATAAAAAAAATAGGCGTTCTTTTTTAATTTTTTGTTTGACTCCACCAAACTTTAGTAATTTTTTGAACTCCAATAAAAAAGTCGCAAATGTTTCAATGGAACTAGTCACCTTTCTGAAATAAATAATTTATCAAAAGTTATTTCAGCTATTTGGGCATATAATGGTAAGCAAATGTGGCAAGTTTCAGATTAATACGATTTAAAATGAATTTTTGGCAAATTTTTTTTGTAACACACTAAAAATCGTATTACCTTAAAACAGTTTTGCCTCAAAATTGTACTGATTTTAGCGACCTCTATTAGCAACAAAAGCATGAGATTATAAATTCTATTTATACATTTATTCCAAATTACGCAGTTTATTATACTCAGCTGTACTAGTACACAGAGTATTCTAGTTTTGATTTCCTAACGGTGGATTGTAACAGAATGAAATAATCGAGATAGATATAGACTTATATATATCAAAATGATCAGGGTGAAAAGAGAAATCGATTGAGCCATGTCCGTCCGTCTGTCCGTCTGTGAGCACGATAACTCGCGCAAATATTGAGATATTTTGATGAAATTTGAAATGTAAGTTGGTATCAAGACAGGAACGGATGGTATTGAAAATCGGCGAAATCGGACCATGACCACGCCCACCTCCCCCATATAGTAAAAATTGGAAATTTTGTATCTCAGTCACTAATAGAGCTAGAGTGATAAAATTTCACACACGTATTGAGCTCAGGCCCTTATGAAGAAGATATGGTGAAATTTTGGAAAATGGGCGGTGCCACGCCCACTTATTAAGGGGCAAACATTGAAAGTTTTATGAGTCATAACTCAGAAACCGTTGAAGATATATCGATGAAATTTGGTAGGCGTGATATACTTAATTAGACAAATGTTTGGACGTAAATTTTCCAAAATCGGTTGACGGCCACGCCCACTTTTATATATGTGTGTTATAAAGTGGCCTAATAAAAACATTTTAAGCGATATCTCTGTCAAATATAAAGATATATCATTAAAATTTTATGACAGGAGTCCTACTAAGAACATAAAACAAAAACCGTAAAAATTTTGGAAAATGGGCGTGGCACCGCCTCTTTTTAGAAGCAGGAATATACGAGATTTCTGAGCCTTTAACTCAACAAATAATTGAGATATTATGACGAAACTTGGCTTATATACTTTTATAACTTGTGTTAATAGCCACGCAAAAATTTATTGAAATCGGTTTATGACCACGCCTACTTTTTAGCAAAGATATTTCTGGAACACCCTTTGGGAATTTGTAACGTGACATCTTTATAATTAGAAGTCATAAAGGAATGAAATTTTTGCACAAATAATAATATTCATATGCTTAGTTGGATGACTGATAAAAATGTTGAAAATGGGCGTGGCTACGCCCACTTTATGCGGCACTCGCTTTATATAAAATAATCCGTGTTTCCATCAAACGCAAACAAACAATGAAAACATACAGCTGAGTATCTAATGTTCGATTCCACTCGAACTTAGGCTTCCTTACTTGTTTTATCTTAATTTTGCCTATGGGACGAAGCACTGTGCAACTGGGCGATATTACGCCCGGCGTTGAATCTGTTTAAGGCCTAAAGATGTAAAACAATTGATATATTTTAGTTTTTGTTAACCGCATACCTTGTTTTGCTTTGAAATAAATAGCTCTGGTGTTAGTGGAACATCATATATATTATTTCTAATTGGTGTTTTTTTGGAATCCCCTTTTCTGCTCACATAATTTACCAAAATTAATAAGTAAGGCATCGTTTTAAAGGTATAAATTAGCTATGCATGTGACACGGTGTTTTATTGGGCGTGGTACTTTTTTATACTCAGCTGTACTAGTACACAGAGTATTATAGTTTTAATCACATAACGGTGGATTGTAACAGAATGAAATAATCGAGATAGATATGGACTTATATATATCAAAATGATCAGGGTGAAAAGAGAAATCGATTGAGCCATGTTCGTCCGTCCGTCCGTCTGTCCGTCTGTCCGTCCGTCCGTCTGTAAACACTCTAACTCGCGCAAAAATTGAGATATTTTGATGAAATTTGAAATGCAAGTTGGTATCGACACTGGGACGGTTGGTATTGAAAATGGTCGAAATCGGACCATGACCACGCCCACTTTTCCTAAATAGAAAAAATCGGAAATTTGGTATCTCAGTCACTAATATAGCTGGAGCGATGATATTTTACCCGCGTATTGGGCCCAGGCCTCTATGAAGAAATTTGATGAAATTTTGGAAAATGGGCGGTGCCACGCCCACTTATTAAGGGTCAAACATTGAAAGCTTTATATGTCATAACTCAGAAACCATTGAAGATATATCGATGAAATTTGGTATGCGTGATTTACTTACTTAGGCAAACATTTGGACGGAAATTAGTTAAAATCGGTTGACGGCCACGCCCACTTTTATATATGTGTATTATAAAGTGTCCCAATAAAAACATTTTAAGCTATATCTCTGTCAAATATAAAGCTATATCATTGAAATTTTATGGCAGGAGTCCAACCGCGGACGTAAAACGAAAAACACAAAAATTTTGGAAAACGGGCGTGGCACCGCCTCTTTTTAGAAGCAGGAATATACGAGATTCCCCATGAGCCCATAACTCGACAAATAATTGATATATAATGACTAAACTTGGTGTGTATACTTTTATTACTTGTGGTAATACATGTTGAAAATTTTAGCGAAATCGGTTGACGACCACGCCCACTTTTATATATGAGAACTATAAAGGGGCCTAATAAAAACATTTTAAGCGATATCTTTGTCAAATGTAAAGATAATTCATTGAAATTTTGTGGCATGAGTTCCACAATAGACCGGAAACAAAAAATAGAAAAATTTTGGAAAATGAGCGTGGCACCGCCTCTTTTTAGACAAAGGAATATACGAGATTTCTTAGCCTATAACTCGGCAAATAATTGAGATATTATGAAGAAACTTGGTTTATACACTTTTATAACTTGTGTTAATAGACACGCAAAAATTTATTGAAATCGGTTTATGACGACGCCTACTTTTTAACAAAGATATTTCTGGAACACCCTTTGGGAATTTGTAACGTGACATCTTTGTAACTAGAAGTCATAAAGGAATGAAATGTTGCACAAAGAATAATATTCATATGCTTAGTTGGATGACTGATAAAAATGTTGAAAATGGGTGTGGCTACGCCCACTAAATGCAGCACTTTCTTTATATAAAATACACTGTGTTTTCATCAAACGCAAACAAACAATGAAAGCATACAGCTGAGTATCTAATGTTCGATTCCACTCGAACTTAGGCTTCCTTACTTGTTTTTAATAGTATTTTGCAAAAATAAAATGTTTAACACTTTGGCTGATAGTGTACCAGCGTGATCACGACGAAAAACCAACCCCAGGTACAAGTGCAGTGGCAGCCAGCGTGTTAAACTAAAAGATTTGCGCCTAAAACTATGCCTCCAGAATTATTTAATCCAACAAGAGTGCAGAGTTAAATACAAGTTTCAAATGTAGATGTCGCTTCGGTTGTACGTAAGACCATAAAATAATTGAGATAGATATGGACTTCTATATATATAAGGATGAAAGTTTGTTTGTTTGTTTGTTTGTATGTTTGTTCCCTATGGACACCGAAACTACCGGGCCGATCACATTCAAATTTTGACACAATGATCACCTGGTATTAGATTGAAATCATGACCACATTTAATTCTGGTATCTCAACCCCTTCCCGAGATATAGGCCAAAATATGTACCCAGATTCCTCCGAAATATTTTTCTGCATTATTGGTATCAAATTAAAGATATCAATCAGAGCTTCAATAGAGAGTTCATTCCGTTCCAATTTTCCAGTCGGTTCTCCAGATAGAGACCAAAACGTGGACCCGGATGGCCCCAAATATTTTTTCGTAATATTGGTATCAAATTAAAGGTGCTGATCAGGGTATCCATATATATTTTACACTATACGGATATCTCAATCGGTTCCCGGGATTGAGGCCGAAACATGGACCTAAATAGCCCCCGAAATATTTTTGGCAATTATTGGTATCAAATTAAAGGTATTAATCAAAGCTTCAATAGAGAGTTCATTCCATTCCAATTTTCCAGTTGGTGCTCCAAATAGAGACCAAAACGTGAACCCGGATGGCCCCAAATATTTTTTCGCAATATTGGTATCAAATTAAAGGTATCAATCAGAACTTCAATAGGGAGTTCATTTCATTCCAATTTTCCAGTCGGTTCTCTAGATAGAGACCAAAACGTGGACCCGGATGACCCCAAATATTTTTTCGCAATATTGGTATCAAATTAAAGGTGCTGATCAGGGTATCCATATATATTTTACACTATACGTATATCTCAATCGGTTCCCGGGATCGAGGCCGAAACATGGACCTAAATAACCCCCGAAATATTTTTGGGCATTGTTGGTATCAAATGAAAGGTATCAATCTGAGCTTCAATAGAGAGTTCATTCCATTCCAATTTTCCAGTTGGTGCTCCAAATAGAGACCAAAACGTGGACCCGGATGGCCCCAAATATTTTTTCGCAATATTGGTATCAAATTAAAGGTATCAATCAGAGCTTCAATAGGGAGTTCATTCCATTCCAATTTTCCAGTCGGTTCTCCAGATAGAGACCAAAACGTGGACCCAGATGGCCCCAAATATTTTTTCGTAATATTGGTATCAAATTAAAGGTGCTGGTCAGGGTATCCATATATATTTTACACTATACGGATATATCAATCGGTTCCCGGGATTGAGGCCGAAACATGGACCTAAATAGCCCCCGAAATATTTTTGGCAATTATTGGTATCAAATTAAAGGTATCAATCAAAGCTTCAATAGAGAGTTCATTCCATTCCAATTTTCCAGTTGGTGCTCCAAATAGAGACCAAAACGTGGACCCGGATGGCCCCAAATATTTTTTCGCAATATTGGTATCAAATTAAAGGTATCAATTAGAACTTCAATAGGGAGTTCATTCCATTCCAATTTTCCAGTCGGTTCTCTAGATAGAGACCAAAACGTGGACCCGGATGACCCCAAATATTTTTTCGCAATATTGGTATCAAATTAAAGGTGCTGATCAGAGTGGCCATATATATTTTACACTATACGGATATCTCAATCGGTTCCCGGGATTGAGGCCGAAACATGGACCTAAATAGCCCCCGAAATATTTTTGACTATTATTGGTATCAAATTAAAGGTATCAATCAGAGCTTCAATAGAGAGTTCACTCCATTCCAATTTTCCAGTTGGTGCTCCAAATAGAGACCAAAACGTGGACCCGGATGGCCCCAAATATTTTTTCGCAATACTGGTATCAAATTAAAAGTATCAATCAGAGCCTCAATAGGGAGTTCATTCCATTCCAATTTTCCAGTCGGTTCTCTAGATAGAGACCAAAACGTGGACCCGGATGACCCCAAATATTTTTTCGTAATATTGGTATCAAATTAAAGGTGCTGATCAGGGTAGCCATATATATTTTACACTATGCGGATACACTATACGGATCAATCGGTTCCCGGGATTGAGGCCGAAACATGGACGTAAATAGCCCCCGAAATATTTTTGGGCATTCTTGGTATCAAATTAAAGGTATCAATCAGAGCTTCAATAGAGAGTTCATTCCATTCCAATTTTCCAGTCGGCTCTCCAGATAGAGACCAAAACGTGGACCCGGATGGCCCCAAATAATTTTTCGCAATATTGGTATCAAATTAAAGGTACTGATCAGGGTATCCATATATATTTTACACTATACGGATACCTCAATCGGTTCTCGGGATTGAGGCCGAAACGTGGGCCTAAATAGCCCCCGAAATATTTTTGGACATTGTTGGTATCAAATTAAAGGTATCAATCAGGGCTTCAATAGAGATTTCTTTCCATTCCAATTTTCCAGTCGGTTATCCAAAATATATTAGTAATCATGATGTACACCGATATGTGCACCGGATGGCCATGGAAAGTTGTTGATAAGGAACGTGAGACGGGAGAGAGAGATAGGGGGAACGGGAAATGCTGACTGGTGGGGAGACCGATAGGGAAGGGAGTGGCATAGTGTGATTTGTCGCAGCGAAGTGTGACGGGTATTTGCTAATACATAAATAAAAACGATCAGGAAGAAAAAAATTGATTGAACGGCCGGCCGTACATAATCGAACTGGCGCAAAATATAAATATTTTAATGAAATTTGGTACACAGATTCTAATGGGAACAGAGAAGGTTGGGGTTGAAAATAAGGCATATATACCTATGTATGTATTTCGAAAAACACGTTAAACATTATAATTAAGTCACTTATAAAGCCCGAGTGATGGAATTTCATCCATGCAATGACCTTATGCCGTTTTCAAAGATTCATAAGTCAAAACTCAGGAACTGTAGCAGATAAATCGATTAACACGTTGACTGCCAACTACGAGATAACTCGTAGTACGATTTCCCTTCCAGGAAGCCGACTACGAGTTATCTCGTACTACCTAAAACTGCCTCTTTTTGTGTAGCTACGAGGAAAAGCGTATTATAAAAGTGTTAGTATCGATAAATGGCTTCTGGGAAAAGAAAAAAAATTTGGGTTTGGCTTTTATTTTATTAAAAAATTCATTCAATATAATGCAAAAATTCATTCAATATAATGCAAAAATTCATTCAATATAATGGAAAAATTACTAACTCAAATACAAGAAATAAAGTAATATATTATTGTTTGTGGAACTTTTTAAAACAATTTTCCACACAAAGGGGTGGCTTCTCTGGGCAGGCTGGACAGAAGTAAACAAAATACTATAGAAAGCAAAAATGATGTTTTTTTAGGGAAAAAGGACCTACTACGAGATAATTCGTAGCGTTCTTTCCCCCACAGACGCCAACTACGAGATAACTCGTAGCGTTCTTTCCCCCCAGACGCCAACTACGAGATAACTCGTAGCGTTATTTCCCCAGACGCCAGCTACGAGATAACTCGTAGCGTTCTTCCCCAGACGCCAGCTACGAGATAACTCGTAGGTCCTTTTTCTGCTGGAAAAAACATAATTTTTGATTTTTGATGATACCAATGATCTAGAAATGTAGTTTTTAGTAAGATAATGTGAAAAAATCAAAATGTAATTTTTGAGCGGTTTTCTGAAAATGGCCTCGGCAGTCAACATGTTAAGCTTCGGCCACTCATTTGCTTGCCACTAGATTTGATTTAATTTGCGGCTAAAAATGGCTAAAAAATTTGGTTCGTTGCTAAAAATGGTGGCTAAAAAATTTTGTTTCAAATTAACATGTTTTAAAGTTATTTTTCAAATTCAGGCACAAAAGCCATATCTTATTCATTAGGGAAAAGGTTCTTTCCACTTCGGCGTTGCTAAGTGGTAGAAGTAGCAAACAATACACAAAGTCAGTTAGATCCTTATACGGACTTTCATCGACAGCCTACTATTCCACTAGCGAGTATCAACAGGCATTTATCGATAGTTGCGTTACTTGTTTTTTTTATACTCAGCTGTACTAGTACACAGAGTATTATAGTTTTAATCACATAACGGTGGATTGTAACAGAATGAAATAATGGAGATAGATATAGACTTATATATATCAAAATGATCAGATTGAAAAGAGAAATCGATTGAGCCATGTCCGTTCGTCCGTCCGTCTGTAAACACTCTAACTCGTGCAAAAATTGAGATATTTCGATGAAATTTGAAATGCAAGTTGGTATCGAGACTGGAACGGTTGGTATTGAAAATGGGCGAAATCGGACCATGATCACGCCCACTTTTCCTATATAGAAAAAATAGGAAATTTGGTATCTCAGTCACTAATATAGCTGGAGCGATGAAATTTTACCCACGTATTGAGCTCAGGCCCCTAGGAAGAAATTTGATGAAAGTTTGGAAAATGGGCGGTGCCACGCCCACTTATTAAGGGTCAAACCTTGAAAGTTTTATATGTCATAACTCAGAAACCATTGAAGATATATCGATCAAATTTGCTACGCGTGTTGTACTTACTTAGGCAAACGTTTGAACGGAAAATAGTTAAAATCGGTTGACGGCCACGCCCACTTTTATATATGTATATTATAAAGCGACCTAATAAAAACATTTTAAGCCATATCTCTGTCAACTATAAAGATATATCATTGAAATTTTATCGCATGAGTCCAACTATGGACATAAAACAAAAAACACAAAAATTTTGGAAAATGGGCGGTGCCACGCCCACTTATTAAGAGGCAAACATTCAAAGTTTTATGAGTCATAACTCAGAAACCGTTAAAGATGTATCGATGAAATTCGGTACGCGTCATATACTTACTTAGGCAAATGTTTGCACGAAAAATTTCCAAAATCGGTTGACGGCCACGCCCACTTTTATATATGTGTATTATAAAGTGGCCTAATAAAAACATTTTAAGCGATATCTCTGTCGAATATAAAGATATATCATTGAAATTTTATAGCAGGAGTCCAACTGCGGACATAAAACGAAAAACACAAAAATTTTGGAAAATGGGCGTGGCACCGCCTCTTTTTAGACAAAGTAATATACGAGATTTCTTAGCCTTTAACTCGACAAATAATTGAGATATTATGACGAAACTTGGTTTATATACTTTCATAACTTGTGTTAATAGACACGCAAAAATTTATTGAAATCGGTTTATGACCACGCCTACTTTTTAACAAAGATATTTCTGGAACACCCTTTGGGAATTTGTAACGTGACATCTTTGTAACTAGAAGTCATAAAGGAATGAAATTTTGCACAAAGAATAATATTCATATGCTTAGTTGGATGACTGATAAAAATGTTTAAAATGGGCGTGGCTACGCCCACTTTATGCGGCACTCGCTTTATATAAAATACACCGTGTTTCCATCAAACTCAAACAAACAATGAACGCATACAGCTGAGTATCTAATGTTCGATTCCACTCGAACTTAGGCTTCCTTACTTGTTAACACTTAGGGCCGTTTACTCAACCTCTGATTAACGCTAACCACGGTTAAAGTTCGGTTAAACATCATTATCGACTTCATCCAACCATGTATTTAACATGTGGTCGATACTGCAGTCCATAGCTTAACCGGACCTTTGTCCTCCAGTTAGCGTTAATCAGAGGTTGAATAAACGGCCCTTAAATCGATTTGTGATAATCGCTGAATTAAATTAGCGTTACCACATCCTTCCTATGTGGAAAATTATGGTTCATTACAAGCGTTGGCTAAAAACGTGGCTAGTGGCAAAACCGAAATTTTGGTGGCTAAAAAATCACGGCGGTGGCTAAATCTAGCCACAAAATGGCTAAAACGGCAACGCTGATGTGCAAATAAAATAAAAGAATTTCCAGCGACCACTTGCTTTCACGACAGTCGAAGGCAACTTAATTATTTTTGCTAATTACGCTCTTTATTTGTCTGTAATAGTGACAATCGGTATGTATACGTGTGAATCGCAAACTGCTGGTCTTCCCGCGCGTAAGAAGCCCCCCAACACTGCTTTAATGGAAAAGCAATAGCAGAAATTTGATCATATTCATTTTGATTATGGGGTATCAGCGGCCATTTCACAAAATTATTGCAATTGAAATTCATTGGTTTTTGATTTTTGGCATTTTAAAAGTTAAAAAAGTCACACTGTACGCCGCTATGAATATTTCGAGATTTTTATTTTAATATACTAGCTCGACCCGTGCGCATCTTGCGCAAAAAATAATAAAACATACGTAGCGCCAGTCGGTATGGTTTGTGCTGTCACGCTCATTTTAAAAAAACCTATATTTATTTGGTTTTATGTCTACAGTGGAACTTATGGAACTTTCAATGGATTACTTATATGTTTGACCAACATATCGCATAAAATGTTTTTATTATACCTACATACATATATATATATAAGTAGTTATGTGTATTAAACTTGTTTATATATTTTACATATATTTTTATATATATGTATGTGGTCCCTAGCGACTTGGGTAATTTTTTTCCACGTTTTCCTTAGCAGTGGTCCAAGCTTAATTGATTCATCTGCTACAGTTCCTGAGTTCTTACTTATAAATCTTTGAAAATTTGCCCCTCTTGGCCCATTTTTCAAAATTTCAGCACGTTTCCTCATAACGGCATAACGTCATTTCATAACTCGGGCTTTATTAGTGACTGAATTATCATGTTTTACGCGTTTTTCGAAATACGCACATACTTATGCCTTATTTTCAACCCCAACTTCTTCTGTTCCCATTAGAATCTGTGTACCCAATTTCATTTAAATATTTCTATTTTTGCGCAAGTTAGAGTGTGTACGGCCGGACGGACGGACATGGTTCAATCATTTTTTTCATCCTGATCGTTTTGATATATATCTGTGGCAATTTGCAATAATCGCTTAAGTCGAAAAATATGATTTCGAGATAAATTGCTTTTTATATTCGAAGGCGTTTCTTAACAAATCATAAAATTGGATTAAAAACTATGGACGCAAAATCAGTGAGCCATCCACAATGCTACGATCAAATTTTGTAAATAAAACAAAATGTAATGAAAAAATTTGGTTAAGTATATACATCTACTTTGGCTGTTATAGCAAGTTTAATATACCTCTATTGTAAGTTAAGCCTAAATGTTTTTATTTATATCTTTTGATTGAATTAAGTTATAAGCATGGGGGTTTTACAAAAATATAGAGCTTTAAAAGGAGAATAACGTGGTATATATAACTCGAAATCTTCCTAAGTCGACTTAAGCGGTTATTGCTTGTGACCACAGATATATGTAAGACCATATCTATCTCAATTATTTTATGGTCTTACGTACAACCGTTATGTGATTTAGTTTAAATTTCAACATTTTATTTTTGCAAAATACTATTTAAAAAAAGTACCACGCCAAATAAAACACCGTTTCGCATGCATAGCTAATTAATACCTTTAAAACGATGCTTTACTTATTAATTTTGGTAAATTATGTGAGCAGAAAAAGGGATATTTATAAAACACCAATTAGAAATAACATATACTAGCTGGACCCGTGCGCATCTTGCGCAAAAAATAATAAAACATACGGCGCCAGTCGATATAGTTTCTGATCTCACGCCCATTTTAAAAAACTTATATTTATTTGGTTTTATGTCTACAGGGGAACTTATGGAATTTTCAATGAATTACTTATGTATATGTTTGAAAAACATACCGCATAAAATGTTCTATTATACCTACATATATATATGTATGTGTATTATATTTTTATATATTTTACATATATTTTTATATATACATATGTACATACGTGGTCACTTCCGACTTGGGTAATTTTTTTCCACACGTTTGCCTTGTCAAGCAAATCAGTGGTCCAAGCTTACTCGATTTAACTGTTACAGTTCTTGAGTTTTTACTTATAAATCTTTGAAAATTTGCTCCTCTTGGCCAATTTTTCAAAATTTCAGCACGTTTCCTCATAACGGCATAACGTCATTTCATCACTCGGGCTTTATTAGTGACTGAATTATCATGTTTTACGTGTTTTTCGAAATACACACATACTTATGCCTTATTTTCAACCCCAACTTCTTCTGTTCCCATTAGAATCTGTGTACCAAATTTCATTAAAATATTTCTATTTTTGTGCAAGTTAGAGTGTATACGGCCGGACGGACGGACATGGTTCAATCATTTTTTTCATCCTGATCGTTTTGATATACTCGTATATATTAAGGTGGAGTGAAAATTTTTTTTTGGAAATTCAATTTGTTCCAAAGCCAGAACGGCACCTTTCTAGCTCAGAAATAAGCCTGTAAAATTTGTTTCACTTACTCGCATGTTTGGAGGTGCCCCCAGCCCCACAAAGTTGAAAAAAATAGCACGATCTGGTACAAATGTGAAATTTCTACAATTATGAGATCAAAAAAACGAAGTATGAGGATTGATAAACAGGCTAAGTTGAGTATAAAAGTGAATTTTTTTTTTGAAACAACAACAACCAAAGTTATTAAAGGTCAAAGTTTGTATTATGCATTTTTTAAATTGCAATTACTTAAAAACTGCTGAACCGATTTCAAATATTTTTATACCATTCGATAGGTATTTTGAATCCCTTTAATTTGATATACATTTTATGTGGGTTCCATAACACTCTCCGCTGCGGGGGCAACCCCCTTTTTACACCCCTTACTTTTCATATAAAGTACTACGCCGAATAAAACACCGTTTCGCATGTATAGCTAATTTATACCTTTAAAACGATGCCTTACTTATTAACATGAAGAGATTTCAAAAAAATAAAAAACATCCCTGGATAGAATGATAAATTGTTAACCATTTCCATTTTATTTCATTTAATTATCTCTTTTATTGAATTAAGGGCAGCGGTTCTAAGAAAAAAAGTAATGTTTTGGGCTGAACAAAAGTATTGGCACAGCTAAATATTACTGTCTATTTTGCGCTGATTTATCTGTCTAGCAACTTTTTTTAATTTGTCATGCTACGAGAACGTGTGACTTACGTACGTTGCTCTTAAAATACGAGCCGCGGACGTCGCAGTGTCTTAAATAAGTAGATTTTCCATTAAAGTGACTAGCAAAAAAGCGAAACCGCCGAATCTCGGCGAAAAATTATGTCGCAGTAGCATGATTATGGAAAATCATTCTCTGAGATTGGTGAAATGATGGACAGAAACCGCCACACTATTCGGAGCATTGTTCAACGTTTCAAGAAGGCTTATCTTTGCAAAGTGTACAAAGAAGGGATAGACCTACGGCTTTAAACGACCGTAAACGCAGTCAGATAGTAAGAAGAGTGAAAAAAATCGTAGAATATATTCCACCAGCATTGCAGATTAGGTTAAGACAGAATTCGGAAGAAATATGCACGCCATAACGATCCGGGGAGCCTTACAGGAAAATAACTATCATTCCCGTATAACTAGATGCAAGCTGTTATGGTTTCCCCACACAGTTTGCCGGTCATCAAGTTGGAAAATACTAAATTTTTTTTAATCCGAGTAAAGAACATTAGGGGTATTCGCTATCCATAGCATAACCCTAGCACGTAGCACGGATTGCACGGATTGCAAAGTTTTACAACGCACAACAACAAAATACAGGCGCATAAAAATATGCTAGACCTCAAAAATATGCTACACCAAAACCTGTGTATATTTATTTGCTATGAAGTGTAGGAAATTAATTACGACCCTGCGTCAGCTGACATTTGCCAATTGCTAATTTCAATTTCAATTTGAGCATTCGAATTTTGCTTAAAATGTTAATTTTTATGTGTATTTATTAAATTTACTAAAATAAAATGATTTATTTATTAAAAAGTGAGTAATGAACGCGTCCCTTTGGCTAAAAAGAAAAAAATTAAAATTTCCTACGACTGTGCAATAGGGTGCTCTCGATGTGTAGCATATTTTGGTATAGGATATTTGCAATCCGTGCTATCTTGCTATCTTGCTAGGGATAGCGAATACCCCTATTGTTTCAGCAGTTGCTTGGCTTACTTAATATTCTTTTACATGAGCTAAACGTCTGGTTAGGCTTATTTTTGGAATAAGGGGCTTTCGGATAGCTATACGAGAATGGTAGTTATTTTCATATACGGCTCCCCGGATCGTTATGGCGTGCATATTTCTTCCGAATTCTGTCTTAACCTAATCTGCAATGCTGGTGGAATATATTCTACGATTTTTTTCACTCTTCTTACTATCTGACTGCGTTTACGGTCGTTTAAAGCCGTAGGTCTATCCGTTCTTTGTACACTTTGCAAAGATAAGCCTTCTTGAAACGTTGAACAATTCTCCGAATAGTGTGTCGGTTTCTGTCCATCATTTCACCAATCTCAGAGAATGATTTTCCATAATCATGCTACTGCGACATAATTTTTCGCCGAGATTCGGCGGTTTCGCTTTTTTGCTAGTCACTTTAGTAGAAAATCTACTTATTTAAGACACTGCGACGTCCGCGGCTCGTATTTTAAGAGCAACGTACGTAAGTCATACGTTCTCGTACCATGACAAATTAAAAAAAGTTGCTAGACAGATAAATCAGCGCTAAATAGACAGTAATATTTAGCTGTGCCAATAATTTTGTTCAGCCCAAAACATTACTTTTTTTCTTAGAATCGTTGCCGTTAATTCAATGAAAGAGATAATTAAATGAAATAAAATGGAAATGGTTAACAATTTATCATTCTATCCAGGGATTTTTTTTATTTTTTTGAAATCTCTTCATATGCGGCCAAAAAACAATGTTAAAGTTGAAGAATCTTGCTGTGCCAATACTTTAGTTCGGCACTGTATATGATGATTTTTCGCATGTAATGTTGTGGGTTTATGATGCACGTGGATAGGAATTTTTGTTTGCTTTTTTTTAAATAAATGCACCATACTTAGATACACATGTACATATGTACGTATTTATGTACCCAAAAAATAGCAGGCCAAGAAGTTTGAGAAAATTTTTATTCTGAATTTGAGTTGCAGTGTAAATTCTTAAATAGTTTTCCAACGATATTTATCAACTTACATACTTAAAATGCTGGTTATACCTAAGTTCTAAAAGGTTTGATAATTCTATTCCATTTGTTCCGCGTTTGAGAAAATGAAATACTCAATTTAAGAATCAGCCCAAAATCCCATATTAAAAATTACCCTTTTAAGGGCCGGTTTCACCATCTCCGGTTAATTTAACCGCTGGTTAGTTTGACGTAAATTGTATGGCGAGCTGTCAAATAAATTGCTTAACCGGGCAAAAATCTTTGGTTAAGTGCTTAACCAGAGATGGTGAAAACGGCCCTAAGTTGAGAACGCTATCAACGGTTATTTGCGATGCATTTGAGAACTAACGTTAGGGCTAGTTCTCAATAAACCCGGCAACGATTAACTCATTTGACGATGTAAGCCACTCGCATAAAACGGTGTGAGCCGATCTGCATAACATTGGGTGAGTTTCTAAGACAAAGCTGCTCCGCAACTGTTGAGTGTTTGTCTTAGAAACGCACTGTTGAGTAGTTCCGCTCAGCTCAACAGTTGGCAACTTTTCGCCATTTTTTCCATCACAAATTTTGTTCGCTACTTGAGCTCAACATGTTGTGTAAAGCCAAACAGCTGATAAATTCATCAAGCCGTTTCTAAGACGTAGCTGTTTAACTCAACTGTTACCCAATTGTTGGCAACTGTTGAGCTCAACAGTTGCGGAGCAGCTTTGTTTTAGAAACTCACCCATTGGCTCAACATGTGAGCGAAAGAGCTTGTAAATAGCATAGTTTATATCTATAAGTTGCGACACTCTCAGCTGATCGTTTGGCATGTTGTGCCTGTCACCATGCAGTGCTGTGCAAAATTTACAGAAAAAAAAATTCAAATGAATTTTGAAATCTTTAAATCTTTGAAATTATTGTGTGAATTGAATTTCCAATGCTATATTTGTAGCGATAATAACAAAAAATTAACATATTTTTGAGTTTTAATTGATTTTAGCAATTTTGGATATTTTCTTGTGAAGATTTTATTACGTTTGAATACAACACTGTGATCGATTCTTCTTCACATTTGGTTTATTTAGTTTCCCATTCTCCCATTGACACATAATGTGCCTGTCACTTTTTGCAACAACAATTCCCATGGTTGAAGATTGTTTTGATGGGAATACAGTGAGTCGCAGTGAAAGTGAGCCATCATTTATTCACAAATTTTTATTATTAAATATCTTTGTTAACAATTACTTGACTTTCCTAATTTCCTTGCAACGGAAAACTTTCAACAACATGCCAGAAATGATGAAAAACAAAAACAATCAAAGTAATTCTTCTAGCAGCTCTAATTTAAATACTTAAAGTTTCTCTCAATAATTATTATTTTTCTCTTATTTATTTTTACAGTTCACATCTTACTTTATGTGTTAATTACACTGGATCACAAAATGAAATTTTTTGTCTGTACTTTGGACGTGACTATCCTATCTATATGTAAAATCGGTCGCTGATTCCGAAAATCGAGTTCATTTTTAATGCTATGGGAAGGTTTTTGAGATATAGGCAATTTACCTTTATTTGGCCAATGGGTCCACTTAATCCAGTGAGTTATCTTCCTTAGGGTGACACCAAAGGAAAGAAAATTAAATTTCCTTTTCACGCTTCCTATAACATTTTTCTCTAACTCGTATAGTTTCTGAAATATTGACGATTAAATTTGAATTTTTTCGATTTTTTACGATTTTTTTAAGAAAAAATTTACTTTGTCAGACAATATCTTTAAAACCAATGTCTTCACCTTCGGTTTTACTCTTTTACGTGAAGCTCCATTCTGTTGGAAAAAAGGTAAGCTATCAACGAATAAAATCCATGGTAAAATGGAAAAGTTATAGGCGATCAAGTAAATACATCCAAGTCGCGCAATGCCTTTGCACGGGTACATTCTATGCATAATGTAATAATACAATGGCGCTATTATAACTCTGACGAGTTTTATGGCCGAGCTTCTCTCCCAATTCGAGGTGTGCTCCTTTTTGTTTTTCCTACTAATTGCATATATGCATATTGTACCAATACCTACACATCTGCAGTAGCAGCACATCCCAGTAGCGAAAACGGTCAACGATGACAAGGTATCTAATGACGAGTAAGGGACATGTTAGGAATGTCATGCAGGCGTCACGTGTCAGTCATCGAGACGATGCGATTGGTTTATTCCTCTTTTCTGTTCGTTGTACTTTCTGCCTTTTGCCTCGTTCATAAACATATATATATAAGAGTAGGCTTTGTTTTCGGTTTTTTGTAATATTTACCTACTCCTCGCATTTCTTTTTATAGTTCACAAGTGTTTGAGCGTCCGGGTGACAGGAAAATGTCCAAAAAAGATCAAGAATTATCAGAACTTCAAGAAAAACTTTATAATTTAGACCAAAAGATGGACGTAATTTTCAAAAATCGAGCAGATCTTGTATGAATGTTAGCAGAAAAGAATGTACTCTTTAGAAGATGTTTACTCTCAGACAATTCGCATATCATTCATTTCCCCTGTTCCGTATGAACCCAGCTTCATACGAAGTTCGTGTTGGTCTGGCAACCTACCTGAGACTTGTGTCAGTCTTCTCTTGAGTGTGCTATGGTGCGGTTCGTGCTGGTTGTCACCGCGTAATATATACTATGTATAAAATATTGTTTCTGTGCTAAGTAATTTATCAAAATAAAAGTTGGTTTTTTGGGCTGTGGCCTTTTTCCAACTATAGTTGGCCGTGTTTTTATTTGGATTGGACTGGGCTATTGAACATTGGTCCTTCGAGCCGGATATGAGCTTGGCGCAGATTGTGTTTTTGTGCTGGTTTGATCGTGTCCGAGCATGATAACGACCATGAGCAGACGTGCTAGTACATATGTATGTATGTGTGTATACATATATATATATGTATGTACGGTTGTGCATGCATACAGTCCACAGAGCAAGAATGAGCAAAAGAAAAGCGCTAGAATATTGAATACCTAGTTTAATAAATAAGCCAGGGATTTGAAAAACAAAATAAAATTGTGTAATTGGTTCCTTATAAGGAAATCCTTGCAAGTGTTGATTTGAGAATGTTTGAGCAATTAGAGAAAGAGCGAAGTAAATACATACGTATTTATGTATGGTTGGTTATACACATGTGTAAACTATTTAATTGTGCCAGAGAGTGCCGGAATGTACATATGTATTGCGTAAAATAATTTACTGTGCTAGCGGGTGCCTGTATATACATACATACTGATGTAGTATGTAAGATGCTTAATTGTGCTAGAGAGCGGGGGCGCTATTTACTGAATATACATATGTATTATATATGTAAATAATCAATTGTGCTAGAGAGTGAGCGTGCTATTTGCTGTGCCGGCAAGTGGCTGAATGTACATATGTATTATGTAGAATAATTTATTGCGCTAGAGAGCTTATGTATATACAAATGCGTTGAAAGATGATGAGCAAGTACGTGTACGTATATATACATAAGTGCATGTACATACGTATGCATATGTTAAAACAACCCTTGTTGGTGAAGTGCGAGTAATAATGAGAGCAAAGTAAATCATGGTATATATATGTACGTACCGAGCAATAGTAGAACAGGTTTGTGCATGTGTACATAGATTTCGTGGATATACACATATACATATGTTGATCCGCAGCGTGCTAGTATTGTGAGTAGAACAGTGGTAGGCAAATTTGAAATTGAGATTGTATTAGTGAGAGCGCTATGGTCGGTCAAACGAACTGTGATCGGGCAAATGCAATGCGTAAATAATACATATATATATACGCAAGCCCTAAATTGACGCACGCCCGCAAATTTTCCATATGCGTTGAACCGAAATTGACTTACGTGCGTATATAGATAAAGAAATTGAAAAATATAGATAATCCGAGAAAATCTTGTTATTTTGTGGAATATGTAACTAACACACACGATATCAAAAGCTAATGTAAATTTTTTTGCAATAATCACCCACAATGCTTAGTTTCAACTGTCAGCAAAACGATAATTGGGAGTCGAGTTTGCTTAATACGCACGGCCTTCAATTTCGGTTACAGAAATTGTGTGGGTATGAGAAATTTTTGATAGTAAATTGACCACGTGCGTCGATATTAGGTAGCATAGTAAATTGTTTTCAACGTGCAAACAAGCGACAAGCACCTTCGATGTTGCTACGACACTTGCTCAGTGACGACTAAATCAGGGGTCTTCGTTTCATAGCACTGAGGTGCAACGCTCAACTCACACAGATTGTTATACTCTCTCGTTTTGTCGTAGTAAGAGCGCAAAAGTTAGGTGACCATCTACAACCGTGCGACGATTCAGTTGTTTGCGGGCAAGCAAAAAGATAACAACGTACACGGATACTTCGTTTTCATACGAACGTACACGCATACTTCGTTTTCATTGTGCGACGTGGTATAGCAGCGCATAAAAGCGAAAAATATATGCGTGCACGTTGTTGTCTTTTTGCTTGCCCGCAAGCTACTGAACGATGCGACGGTAGTAGCTGGGCACTCAACTAGTCGTTTTTCACTAATACTGCTGCAGTTACCAACACTGCTGCAGTTAGAGCAGGGCTGTCCAAATGCGATTCACTACCACAATCAAGCAACGACCGAAAAATGAATGTGTGTTGGTGCGCCTACCGTATGCCAAAGTGAAAAATTACTAAAAATAATCAGTCTGCTTGCAGATGTTGAGCGAGCAGGGTCACGTGCGCACGCTTTGCGAAATTATGAAACAACAGAAATATACACGTACATATTTACATTTGTGTACACACGTTATATGCAAGATCTTCGTACTTTTGTTTGTTGTTTGGCATCTGTAATTAGAACAAAAGAATTTCAAGCTAAGACCAGCTAGCGACCACTTGCTTTCATGCCAGTCGAAGGCAACTTAATTATTTTTGCTAATCGGCGATCGCCCAGTCCCATCGTAAGCGCTCGTTTTACGCTCTTTATTTGTCTGTAGTAGTGACAATCGGTGAGTATACGTACACAAGTGCTTACTCTCATTGCTCACATGAGTCGCATTTGTACAGCTATGAGTTAGAGTTTTGGGGATCTCTGGACTAAATCATCTAGTAAAGAAAGAGCGTAACGTGTCGGTGTGATTTGAGCGCAAACAATTGTTTGCAGAAATGCGGACCACTGGAGTAGAATCTAATATACAGATATACATAGGTGCATGGCATATATACACAACCCGGCTAGTACATATTAAATGGAACATTCCAGAATTTGTACAGCTATGTGTGAGCAATAAAATTCAGCGCCAGAGAAGAGTTATTACAAAAGAAGTTTTTGCACAGTCAACAAGTGGCGTTGTAAAATAAAATATTTATTATAAAAATAAGAAAAATTCGCAATGGTAAAAATCGAGCAACTTATGGCCTGCGTGCGAGCAATTGAAAGGGCATCAACATTTGTGCAAGAGGAGGCATTTTCCTCCATAACTCATCAAGGTGCTAGTGCACGTTTAGATGTTTTGGAAGAGCGATGGAAGCAGTGCATTGCTATCCATAATGAGCTAGTGGGCAGTGTGACAGAGGGCGGTGACATTGCTACCATTGATATAGAGCTTGAAAAGGCCGAAATTGGTTATTTTGAGGAACGTGCAGCCCTACAGAGCAAAATTGATATGTTGGCACCATCGCCAGCACCCGTAAGTGTACCAGCAAATATTCAAGTGGAGCTACAATATCCACAGCGCCAGATGGATCTGAAGAATAACTGGGGTGAATTTGACGGTTCGCTAACAAAATGGAAGGGCTTCCATGATCGTTTCAAAGCAGCAGTACATGACAACGAGCAAGTAGCGCCAGCATTTAAATTCGCATATCTTCAGAAGTCGTTGGTGGGCAAGGCTGCACGCACTCTGGGCGAGTGGCAGCTAACCGACGAAAATTATAATGAAGCATGGGAGCGTTTGAGACAGCTTTATGATAAGAAGTACCACACATGTCGCGAATATTTACGCCAATTTTACAGGCTACCATTTTTGGAGCGTGCTTCGTCGGATGCACTTCAGCGTATGTCGAGTGTTACGCATGAGACGTTGCGCCAGTTACGAGCACAGGGCTTACCTGTAGAGCAATGGGATATGATTGTGGTACATAATCTTCATGAAAGGCTTGATGAAGAAACGGGCAAGGCTTGGGAACTTCAGCGGCAGTCCGAAACGCAGTTGAGATCCTAGCATTTCTCGACAAGCAAGCTGCTGTATCTTCATCCGTTGCTCGAGCCGATCAAGGTAAGAAGCGACAGTTGGGTGCAAGTCATGGTGCGAGCAAGGGCAATGCTAAGGTTGTGCAGAAGAGCAATGAGGGAGCTAAGAAAAACTATCCATGTCATCTATGCCGAGGTGATCACGGATTGTATAAGTGTCCAGACTTTTTGAGCCTAAATTTACGTTCACGTAAAGCTTATGTTGAGAAACATAAGCTGTGCCCAAACTCTTGCAAGCCAGGGCATGTAGTCAAGGACTGCTACTCTGGTCCATGCAGTCGTTGTCCAGGTAAGATCATGCACAACAGTGTTTTGTGCCCAGCTAGAGAGGTGAACAAACATTTGATGGTAGTGCAAGACCCAGTTGAGCAGGTAAGAGCCAGTTGTTCATCCAAGCAGGAATCAAAGCGCAAAAAAGGAGAAGAACAGAGCCAGGTGCAGTGCATAATGTAACAGAGCTTGGTGTAGCGAAAAATATAGAGGAGCAAATAAATGAACAAACCGAAGTTTGTACACCGTATGAACATTGTTTTAACTATAAGAGCGGGGAGCAGCAGGTCAGAGCGAGTTTAGAACCGGGGCAGGTGGTCGGTACTCAGGAGCTGGCATTTAAGCCATTGCCTAATATAAGGCAAAGTGTAGCTTTATTGCCTACTGCATTAGTGCAATTAGAGATAGATAAGGTCAATATTCGACCTTTTTGTGCTTTGCTAGATACTGGTGCACAACCAAATCTTATATCAGATAAAATTATCAGAGCTTATCAGCTAGTGAATATAGGTACATGGTTGGAATAGATGGGCAACCGTTTGTAGTTAAGAGAAAGATAAGTGCTAAGATAAAACCATGGTACGAGTCTGATCAGTATATTGAGGCAGAATTTTGGGTACTGCCAGGACAGAGCCAATTGAAGATAATAGTGCCGCCTGATTCGATAAGCTTGGGCAGAATGGCTAATCCAACGCGGGTGCCATTCGCGAATCCTAATTATTGGGAGCCTAACAATGTACAGTTAGTGTTAGGTGTGCAAGTATTTGCAAAATGCCTAATCGGGTTAATAGCTAGAACATTAGATAGAGACTACACTTGGTGCTGTAGTGCTTGGCCCATACTTCGAGCAGGTAGACAGTGCGACCGGGGCAGTCGCTTCTGCGATAAGCTGTGAGAGCATGGATGAGCTTGGAAAGAAAGTGCAACGTCTGTGGGAAATGGATCATATTCCTGATACCCCTGTACGAACTATAGAGCAAGAATTGGTAGAGCAAATATTTATGGAAACTCATGTTCGAGATAGATCAGGGCGATTTGTTGTGACAAACCCGATACGCAGTGGTAGTAAATTAGGCAGTTCACGTGAGTGCGCATTGAAGCAATTTTACTATTTGGAGAAGAGGTTAGGTAAAGATCCTCAACTCGCTCGTAAATATATCGATTTTATGCGTGAGTATGAAGAGCTTGGTCACATGCAGGAGGCCAATCATATTCCTCTACCTGGTGAGCTAGTATATTATATTCCGCATCATTGCGTGCTTAAAAAATTCCGCGTCGTATTTAAGGCTAGTTGCAAGACGGATTCGGGGGTTTCTTTGAATGAAATTCAAATGCTTGGCGAGAAGCTACAGCGTGATCTCGCTGACATTATAATGCGTTTTAGGCGCCACAGAATTGGCATCAGCTGTGATGTAAAGATGATGTTTAGGCAGGTGCGTATCGTTGAGAGTCAGTATGACTTACAACGAATATTTTGGCGCGAGATTCCGAGGGCTAGATTAAAAGAATACTGCTTAACAGTAGTCACGTATGGTATGACAGCATCGGCACATTTAGCTGTGCGATGCCTAATACAAGCAGCTAGAGAGCAGGCTGCACATTTTCCATCAGCAGCTAGAGCCATAATAGACGATTTCTATATGGATGATGGTATCACAGGCGCTAGTACCGAAGAAGAAGCAATTAAATTGGCCATGGAGATGAAGTTAGTGCTAGACGGTGCAGGTATGAAATTGTGCAAGTGGAAATCGAATAGCAAGGGACTTGTAAGAGCTCTCCAATCAGAGGAGCAGAGCGCGTTATTGTTAACAGAAGATGGTAATACATCCGCGCTAGGTTTACAATGGATTATTGAGAAAGACGAAATCGCATTTGTGGTAAAGATGCCAGACGTGCCTGCAGTTATTACTAAAAGAATAATACTTAGTTGTGTTTCGCAATTGTATGACCCTAATGGGTATATTATGCCCGTTACATTTATTGGGAAGATTATAGTGCAAGATTTATGGCGTTTAAGCTTGGGCTGGGATGAGGAGGTTTCCCAGAATATTAGAGATATATAGTTAGAATTTTGGCAAGACATTACCGCGCTAGAAGCATTAAGGCTACCTCGATTCATTGGGGTAGCAAGCAATACAAGAATTCAGCTGCATCCGAAAGGGGCTACGGGGCAGTTATTTATGTGCGAGTAGAGAGTGGAACGGGCAAGATAACATCCGAGCTACTGATTTCAAAGGCTAGAGTCGCACCACTGAAAACGATTACCATTCCGAAACTTGAGCTTGCAGCAGCTGAGCTTCTATCTAGGTTGTATTCGAATGTAGTGCGGAGCATGGAATGGCAATCGGTCGATTATGTGATGTGGACAGATTCGACGATAGTTTTGCATTGGTTGCGCAAGTTGCCATGCCAACTGAAAGTTTATGTGGCAAACCGAGTAGCATCTATTCAGGCCAATACTGACATTAACAAGTGGCGACATGTCAGAACAGCTGATAATCCAGCTGATCTTCTGACAAGGGGCATTAGTGCTAGTAGAATAGTGGGCAATGAGTTATGGTTGCATGGGCCAAACTGGCTTAGGCAATCGAGCAAGGGCTGGCCGGAAGATAGATTCTCACATAAGGATGTGCCAGAGACCCTGCAGTAAAAATCCGCAATGAATCCTTAATGAATCACTGATGCAATTCACCTATGACGAGGAGGCATCAGTGAATACTTTCATATAAAGACTGCTGAATTTTTCATATAAATGGTTTGCTTTCCTCAGAAAGAAAAAGAAAAACAAACAAAAATATACTGAGTTATGACGACAGTGATGAATATTCAACAAAGAATCATCACTGATCCTTCAGCAGTGAAACAAATTTACTGCAGGGGAGTGCAATGGCAGAGCTAAAAGTACATGTTGTGGCTATTGCGGCAGCAACATGGAGCGTTAGGAAGAGTGCTAGTGCGGAAGAAATTCCGCTGGTGCAATGTGCTAGTTCATTAGACAGATTGATTGGAATCATGGCACAGGTGCTAAGATTTATCCGTCTGTTGAAAGCGAATAGGAGCCAACAGCTTCGGAAATCAGACCGGAGGGGTTTTAATATTCCGGTCCCTAGTGCAGACGAAAGAGCTGGGACATTAGAGCTTATTGTGAAAGAAGCTCAAGAGCTAGTATACCCCAACGAAGTAAGAGCATTGATGAAGAAAACATCCTTACCGGATGGGAGCAAGATCGAATCACTAGCACCAATGCTGGATTCAAAAGGGCTTCTGCGTGTGGGTGGTAGAATCGGAAGAGCAGAGTGCGATTATGAAATGAAACATCCGGTTATCATCCCACCAGAGTCCAGTTTGAGCAAGTTAATTTTGAGCAAGGCGCATCAAGTTACAAAACATGGAGGTATTCAAGTTATGATGCAGTATATCAGACAACGGTTCTGGATACCGAGATTGCGAAATGAGCTCCGCAAGTTTACGCATAAATGCGTCACATGTGCTAGGTATGCTAAGAGATTAAGTGAGCAACTGATGGCAGATCTACCGGCGGACCGCGTGCAAGTCGGGAAACCATTCCTACATACAGGGGTAGATTATGCGGGACCCTTTGAGGTGAGACAGCTAGATAGAAATGATCATTGTGTACTGAAAAGGAAGAGCTGGGTTGCTATATTTGTGTGCTTGAAAACTAGAGCTGTGCATATTGACCTAATTACTGATCTAAGTGCGAGAGCATTTATAGCTTGCTATGAACGATTTATTGCTAGGCGTGGGCGATGCGAACGAATATATAGTGACAATGGAACATCCTTCGTAGGTGCATCGAAAGAGATAAAGAGAGCATATGATTGTTGGCCAGAAAGCGATGTGTTTAATGAGCTAATGTTAAAGGGGACCGAATGGCATTTTATGACCCCAGCCGCTCCTCATCAGGGTGGTATTTATGAGGCAGCCGTGAAATTTATGAAACACCACTTGACACGTGTAGTCGGTCAAAAGTGCTTGGAGCATGAGCAATTTCTAACTATGCTTGCGAAAATAGAGTCCATTTTAAATTCGCGCCCTCTGTATCCATTGTCAGATGATCCGCAGGATATGCAGGCGTTAACACCAGGTCATTTTTTGGTAGGAGAACCTTTGGTTCTCCCTCCTCCATTTCATATAGCGCCGCAACCAGGAAGCAAGGGGCGCAGGCTATGGCAAGAGAGACAGAGTATGTTATCACACATATGGAAGCGATGGCGGAATGAATACCTGACCACTCTATTCGAGAGAAAGAAATGGCGACGAGAGCAAGTGAGCTTGAAGATTGGTCAGTTAGTTGTAATTAAGAGCGAGAACTTTCCACCATCTGCATGGGCACTTGGGAGAGTTTCCAAGCTGATAACGAGCAAGGATGGATTGGTGCGAAACGTTGTAGTGCGAACTGCAACGAATGAGCTAGTTAGACCTGTTCAGAAGATTTGTGTCTTACCAGTTGAGCCGAGTGCATAATCATCTGTGAGCTAGTAAAATTAAGCAAGCTCAACGGGGCAGTGTTCCGTATGAACCCAGCTTCATACGAAGTTCGTGTTGGTCTGGCAACCTACCTGAGACTTGTGTCAGTCTTCTCTTGAGTGTGCTATGGTGCGGTTCGTGCTGGTTGTCACCGCGTAATATATATATATAAAATATTGTTTCTGTGCTAAGTAATTAATCAAAATAAAAGTTGGTTTTTTGGGCTGTGGCCTTTTTCCAACTATAGTTGGCCGTGATTTTATTTGGATTGGACTGGGCTATTGAACATCCCCATAAGAGATGAGATGGTATGACCCTCTATATGACATGTCATGCTAGAGACACCTGTGACTCTCTACATGACATTTCATGGTATCGCCACTTAGGAAAAAATTAACATTTGTATGAAAAAGTCATGAAAGACTTCCATATAAACGTCAGCTTATGTCACTTAGGACATAGCCTAGAAGTACGTGACACATAAGTGACCTCTGCAGGACTTTCGCTACTGGGATTGGCATCGCAGTAGATACAAGCGCATTTACGGGTATAACATGCATAGAATATACCCGTGCAGAGGCATTGCGCGACTTGGATGTATTTATTTGATCGCCTATAACTTTTCCATTTTACCATGGATTTTATTCGTTGATAGCTTACCTTTTTTCCAATAGAAGGGAGAAAGAGTAAAACCGAAGGTGAAGACATTGTCAATATTTCAGAAACTATAAGAGCTAGAGAAAAATGTTATAGGAGCCGTGAAAAGGAAATTTAATTTTCTTTCGTTTGGTGTCAGGAAGATAACTCACTGTGTTAAAGAGATATACAGGATTAAATGGACCCATTGGCCAAATAACGGTAAATTGCCTATATCTCAAAAACCTTCCCATAGAATTAAAAATGAACCCGATTTTCGGAATCAGCGACCGATTTTACATATAGAAAGGATGGTCGCGTTCAGAGTATTTTTTGGCTGTAGAGCAGTGTTATAGGTATACAAAATCTATATAAAAGGGGATTCAGGCAATTTTTTTTCCGATTTTAAAAGGTGTACTTATCAGACAATATACGCTAGATCGCGTAAAAATCGTGTTTTGTTAGATGAATAAAACACATTGCATGCTAATAAAATTTGTATTATATTTAATTCATTAGGGATAGAGTAATTGAACTGTTGAAACAAGGCAACAAAGTATTAAAACCGTTTTAGGGCATATTCCTCTTAGTGGCTAACTTTCACTGTGATCCCGTTTCATGAACTTTTCAATCAAATATTTTTTGAAATACTAAATTGCGGTTTATTATAAAATAAACCTAAGTATATAACTTTGTTTTTCAATCGGTTTGTGTATCAGTTTTTATTTTCATAAATATTCGGGCAACATAACGTGGCTCAGTTTCACTGCGACTCACTGTATGTGTCAAAAATATAGATACACATTTATTTATTCAAAACAAAAATGAAATATCCATGATGCAAATTGTTGCAACCCAATAAACATATTTGTGGGAAATGCATTTGGATTTCATTTGAGATCAAATCCATTTTCCAATTTCCAACAATAATTTTTAACTTGAAATGAATTGCAGAAACAACCCATTCTCCGGCAAAAGGGCGCTTTTTTGATATGAAAATGTTTCTGTTTCTCCACTTGAAAAAAGTATTGGAATTCGACTTGAATTCTATCGACATTTTCCAACCAAAATCAAACGTCAGGATAAAGATTTTGAACAACAAACGCTCATCCGATTGAAATAAAGGAACAAAAATGTAACAATTATGATTGTCTGTTTAACTTATTTCCTCACTTTTTTGTTATGCATTTAAAAATAGTAACATCATTTTATACACAAATATTAGTTGAATTATACATTCCTTTTTAAATTTTATTCTTCACTTACTTTTAGTTTACTTATTGCTAATATGATTGAATTTAATTCATACTATTTATACTCTCAGTACAGTTTGGAAAAGTGTAAAAATTGTTGGATATAAACTTGAGAATTGAGACTTTTCTCCAACATTGGATTCGTGCTAATTGGGATCTATCCAAATGTAGGAGAATGTAGAGTTTCCAAAGCAACCAAAGCGTTCAAAGGCATCCAGGCATTAATCAAAAAGTATGGATTGGCACAGAGTTTTATCAGCAAACACAATATCTACTGGTAGAGAGTGTAATTCTCAAACTTATCTCTAATCCAAAGCGAAGGTAGAAAACTACACTAGAAATAAATTGTAGACTGATTAGAAAAATAAGTATTTGCGAATTCTCATTAGAATCTCATTAGAAAACTACATTTGATTTCAATTCGGAAACTATAATTTTCTAAATTTGAGAATTATGTCCCATTTTGTTTGAAATCGCTAGGATTCTCGATTGCTTCTCGAGTCATCCTCTAACGTTAGAGATTTTACAAAAGTGCTAGTTCTTGAGTCATTCTCAAACCGATATCTAACCTAAATGTTTGTTGGGTTTCGCCATGCAAAATGGCCGTTTGAATTCAAATTTTTTTCTTTCCTTTTGAACATTTTCGTATAAGCAGGGTTGTACGAGAAGCTCTATTACTACATTTTTCCTAGAAATATAGAGAAGGGAATATACGGATACCAATGCCTTTACTACTTCGTTCTTGTATATGCAAATTTTAATTCATGTAAGATTAACACGATCGATCTTTACACATATAACAGCAAAATTTTTTTTCAAATTGGGTAAGAATTTCTGAAACGGGCCACCCAAAACATAAAATATTTCCGTTTTGGTCGGCATGCGCGTTTTTGGAAAGCTCTGTGACACCAATAAACACCTGATGTTGTTTTTGGCGACAAAATTTTTTTTTGTTATATATAAGCAATTAAATTTTTTTTGACCGTTTTTTTTTAAAACGCGATTGCAGACGATCTACCTAACCGATTTTGACAATTAAACCAGCATTTTCTTTGTTTTTAAAAGTTTTTTATTATCATATGTTTAAAAAAAAAATAAAAAAAATTTTTAGTTAAATTCTTATGAAATTTCTTGAAAGATGGTCGCAAATTTTGTCTCCGCCTTCTTTCCATAAAAAAAAATTAGCCGCATGTGCAAAATTTTACTACCTATAATATTCAGAAGTCAAAAAAAATGGATCGCAATAGGGAAAAAATTAGTAATTTTTTATATGAAACTGAAATATGAAAACCTGTTCATTTAAACGCTTACAACTCTTGAACCGTGGTACGGAATCGCATGACATTAAGTACGCTTATTTACTATAATACCGTGAAGCCGTAAGACATAATCTAGCCATCATTGGAAAAGTGGGAGTGGTACCTCCCATACTAACTAATGCTTTCAATTCATGTAAATCTTTCAATATTTTTCGTAAAACAGTGGCGATAGATAGATAAGTAAAGTAGATGTTGAATACATACAAAAACACTGGAACTTGTTTATTTTATTGCGAATCAAAATAAATGTTATAGGGTTATCTGTGGTTAGTGTAAAGTGTCATTGATACATTTACATAGTACATATTTAAGTCCAGCTTAGCTGCAAACGTTGACGATGCGTGCTTTGTTGTAACATGGGCTGGTTAATTGATGTCACAATATTCGTTTTCGGAAAATTTAGTTTTGCAACCCTGATCAAGTCAACAATTTGCTAATACGCTCACGCCGAATAGTTAGGGAATGGAACTCGACAGTTTAATAGGTATCTTTGGCAGTGGCGTAGCTAGAGAATTTTTCGGGGGGGGATCACAGCCAATGTAAAAAATTTACCAAAATTAAAATTACCAAAAAAAACTACAATTTTTTTTACAAATGATAAAAATCGCTAGCTTAGAATGCAAATTGTGTAAGTCCTTTTTTAAAACTTTGTAGGAGAGACAAAAAACGAAAAAAAAAAAAATTCGAAATGAAAAAAAATTTCTGTTCATATAAATATTTTGGACTTACACAATTTTTTTCGCTTTTTGGACTTACACAATTTGCGTATCACTGAATAACAACGAGTAGATATATGACAAGTATCTCAGACTTGTTTAGCGCGGTGCGTATTCTAGCGTATTCTAGCGTTCTACATAAAAATACACTTTTTCATAAAAGTGGACTTACACAGTTTTCACTCTAAGCTAGCGAAATGTAATTTTTTCAGACTATAATTTAACATTTTAGTACACAAATATCGCTTATAATACATATGTATATCAAACTCTTAAGGCCCTTGGCCACTTAAAATCTGGAATGTTAAGAAGTGTATACATATGTGTGAGTGTCGGGTGATTGACGCAAATATCTAAAAGATTTGATTCTCATCAACGCGAGCCCGAACAAGAACGTGTAGCACGACGACTGCCGATTGCACTAACACACAAAAAACTCACACATACACACTGCTTGACATGCCAGATTGTCAGTTGCCAAGGGCCTTTAACTATACTTCAAAAGTAATGCCAGTATCACGAACACCGAACGAACTACCGAAACGCCGAAAGCCACGGTGCCGAACACTTCGAAAATCGTATCAGCTACCCCGTCGGTTCGAAGTTAAGTGTTGCCAACTATATGAACTATGTTCGAATCAGCGTTACCAAGTGCTGATGCGAAATTGAGCTGGTTTTTATCAGGTTTCTTATCTTTTTGATAAAACCAAAAACATTTTTACTTTATTTTACTAAAAACAATTTATTTAAATAATAAAATAATGGATTCTATTGCGATAGCATCTTTATTATTAGAGGAAGAGGAGCAAAGGATTTCTCTGAACGAAAGAAAGTTTTTGAGAGATCATAGAAATCCTTTTACTTTAAGTAAACAAGCGTAAATTTAATTACAGGCTGAAGATAAAAAAATAATACGACGCGCGCATTATACTGAAGCCGACCTTCCACCACCTGCAATATTTATTTGAACGCGTCTTTATGGAGACGAAAACTTTTACTGAAATGGTAAATTGTTGGTAATACACATTCATAATTCGTTAGTTGCTTTTTTATAGTAGTCAAACAATAATTATCAACTTCAGAAAATGCATTATTATTCTTGGGTGAAAACATATTTTAATTTCCAAAACCTACATACACACGTAAATCACTCTTATCATTATTTCACAATTTTTTCTTTGAAGTTTTTCTTTGCATATAACAGCAATTCAATCGCGGTGGAAAATGCAATGGACCCACGTCATGTTTGTGGCTCCTCGCGACCGGTTGATTAATGTATTTACATAAGGCAGATGCTACGTTATCAATATATATTGACGAAATCCGTGGATCGCGATTCATATTGACAGTGTAGCATCGAGTATTGATGGATCGCGATCCTGGATCGCGAATTTTTAGAAATTTTGCGATCCGCGATCCGGATCGCAATATTGACAATACGGATTGACTGTATAGCATGAAAATTTTGCGATCCATCAAAATGCGTGTATTTTTAGAAATTTTGAAATCGGTGATCTGGATCGCAATATTGGCAATAAACGAATTGAAAGTGAAAGTGGGAAAAGGACGGGAGTAAAATATTTTGAATCTCAGAGCGAGAAAAATATCGCAATATTCATATTGAACGTGTAGCACCAGTTTGCAATTCATCAAACCAAACATTCATCAAACAGTGTAGCATTTGCCTAACACTTATTACAACTTCATACTGCATTTACATAATTTACTTAAACTTTTATTGTAATTTTTGATATTTTGTTAATATCGCCGCAACCAAATACTTGCGGCAAATTTCGGCACGAAAAACTGTCAAAATGTTCGTTCATTCGGTGTTCATAATGCCGATTTACCGAACTTCGAAAGATTCGGCGCGCCGTCGGTTGTCATAATGCTGATTTGCCGAAAACGTCATTTCGGAACCGCCGACGGTGTTCGTGATAGTGGCATAAGTCTCATATTCTCTTCTGGAAATCTACGCGCATAGGTAGATTTTCAAGTTTTATGCGCCCAAAATTGAATTTTGTAAAATTGTTACAATTACAGAAAAAAAACATACCCACATATTGGAAATAGAATGGGGAACAATAATTCATCGCTTTTTTCCCGACCCCATACTCTGCACTTGCCCCAGATGGTCGTAACTGAAGTTAATTTTTTTGTTTTTTTCTTACATATTTTTAAGTGCTAGTTTCAACTTGAATATTTATTATTTAAAGCATTTCATTTAAGTAATCGTGATGAATCCTAAAGGTTCAAGTAATTATTAACACTTTTCAATAATATCCTTGGTTTCCAATAATTCTAAGTTTATAGTTGTAAGCTTTTAAAGTTGGGATATTTAAAAAAAAAAGTATCACTCTTTTTCATGTTAAAAATTGGTTTTGTTATGTTGCTCTGTCAGACTCAGTCAAATTAACCCTCGGACATGATATCTAGTACAATTAGTAGTTAGCCGACAAAAAATTACGTCGCACAAAGCCGCACTTCACTACTAGATACAGGGTTTTTCATATGTACCTACAATAATTTTCTTTTTGTGCTTTATATTTAATTTTAATGTTTATATTTCTAACGCATATCTTGGTTAATGTAGGTGATGCTCGAAAGTAACCCAGATATTTAGCAGCGATTATTGTTAACTTTTTAGGCAGTATTTTTAGTATTTCCAATTTTTCAAAGTTAAGGAAGTACTTATCATAAAAAGGGGCTAAGAATTATAAAGCTACATTTTTTAGAAGATTTTTGAGTATGCAATTTTGCAGCTCATTCAATTGTAATATAATAATATGCAACATTCAACTTTTTGAAAAATTTCATTGGCTTTTCGGAAATTTTAATTGGAACGGTCTCACGTACATATAACGCAAACACCCTACAGAAAAAATTACTAAAATCGACGGAAATTTTTACAGCATTGAGAATAGCACTTTTTACACTAAAATTGGTTGGCTACATAACAGTACACTTAGAAATCTCCTCAAAATCTTCTATAAATTCTGGCCGCGCTTTGAAATTTTTAATCCACTTTTAGAAATTTCTACGATTTTTCGGATTTTTCCATAAGCTTAGAAATCCTGCTTAAGGCGATTTTTATTGAAAAATTGTTTACATTTTTAAACGAAAACAAGAGAGTCAAATTTTCGACAGAACTGTTTGAAATAAATTTAAAAACTCTGGCGTATGATTTTTTTTTTTTGAGTCACTGTATATATTTTTCAATAAAATCGACTTTTAACTAGAGCCCTAGATACTCGGGTATCGAGCAATTCGATCTGATCGTTTTTGTTTGAAGCCCGTTTGTTGTTCAAATGCCCGTACAAACATTCGAGCATTCGAGCTTACAAACAAAAAAAATGTGTATCGGAAAAACAAAAATAAAAAAAACTACATATAAAGAAAAAAAAAAAAATAATAATAAACAAAAGAAAAAAGAAACTTCAAAATACCCGAATTGTTCAAATCCTCGTACAAACATACGGGTAATAAACAAACAAACAACTCTTCGAGCATTTGAACAACAACTGTTCGGGCTACTCGAAAATGTTCAAAAAAAATCGAGAGCTCTACTTTTAACACAAATTATTAAAATTTTGCATTAAACAAGCAATTTGGAATAGATGTACACAATAAAATATTTCTACCATGTGCTACGGTTATAAATAATAATTTTCTTATATAATTTAGTTTTTTAATATTCCATTTTGAGACATTAAGTAAAATCTCAAGTTCAGATACTCTTATACATTGCATATTTATTCCCATTGTAGTTTATACCATGGTATAAAAATTCAGAAGGTAATTTCACTTTAAACTTTTTGACGGCTATTGAATTTTTCTGAATTATCTTTTTTGTAAACATCATGAGTGAGGCTGCCATATTGTAAAAATATAAAAATAGAGATTCTTTAAGAAAATTTTGGTAATTTTAGTTTTAGTTGAAGAAAGCTCAGAAATTATCAAAGAAAGTCATATATTATTATAAGGGATGTGAAAAGTGAGAAGTATTTGGCTCGAATATTTAATACAAAGCCTTACGCAATACAACAGACAGAGCATTTAACAAAGAAGTAAGGCTGGAGTCATCGTTATGTCCGAAGAAATTTTTTCTTTACATTTTGCTCGTTCTTTTTCACTTCTATCTTACAGAAAGGGAAGAGAAAGAGTACAATACAAGCAAAAATTTGGTGGAACAGAAATGCAGAATTCAGACTAAAGGAAACAAGAAGCTATATTTTGAAGTTCTTTATTAAACTCATTTAAGTTGTAATTTTTTTTAATTTTTTTGTTTTTGTAATCTTTTTTTTTTCAACAGGATGTTCGAGATATTTTCAATTAACGTATCTACAGCTTCGAGATTTTTGTTCTCAAAGCTTTCCACTAATTGCACTCTAAAAAATACATATTTGTATTTGTATATGTAACGTTTTGTTGTTTGTGCTACTAATATCGCTAGCACCGAAATGCACTGAGCACATCAACGAGTTTTTTGGAAGATCAGCTTCCTCTATTTGGCACGCTTGAAGCCATTGATTCCTTATAAACAGAATTGCTGGAAACCTAAAAAACTTCACCGCTTGGCCTTTGCAAAAGTGCACGGTATTTTCGCATCCCCTGAAGAGGCAGCTCATTTTTCAAATCTTTTTTTACAAATTACGCGTATGAAAGTAAATTTATTTATTTATTTAGTTTGCACAAATCACAATTGCTTTTTTGAAAATAAATTAATTTATTTTCACAAACTTCAGATTTCGGCCCAAGAAAACATTTGCTGCTGTTTACTCTGGTAGCATGATTTCAATGAAATGTCATAAATTCAATAAAAGTCAAATGGCTAAGATAGCTGCCTACGTCAATAAGTGATTTTACCTTCTATTTTTCTACCATATAATAATATAATATATAATACAATGGCGCTATTATAACTCTGACGAGTTTTATGGCCGAGCTTCTCTCCCAATTCGAGGTGTGCTCCTTTTTGTTTTTCCTACTAATTGGGTGGACCTACAGTTTTATGCCGGCTCCGAACGGCGAATGCATTTTTTGTGAGAAGCTTTTTCATGGCAGAAATACTCTCGGAGGGTATGCCGCCCACTGCCGAGAGGTGACCGCTGCTCTTAAAAAACCCAATAATTGGATTTTTACTAATTAGAAAAATTTGTTTGGCTCGGACCGTGGTTTGAACCCGAGACCTCTGGCATAGCAGGCGAGCACTCTACCCACTGCACCACAGCGGCCACCGACCATCTACCATGGTTTATACTAATATTATTTGATTAAGATGATAAGTAATTGAAAGAAAACTTGAAATTTAAATAATTGGCGTTACTTTTCTGTTATTAGCATGTTAATAACAGCAATACCGTATAATAATTGTAGCTAATATAAGTACAAAGAATGTAAATTGTGGTAAAATTCCTGCGGTTCTGGCACTTTCGTACGTCTCAACAAACGCTAGCATTATAAGTAATACTTCGTGAAAAAGCGCTAAATTTCGAATTACCAATTTCGAAAAATTACTATTCTCATTGATTTTTTCCTGAAAAAGAAATGTATGCTAATAAAGTCAAAGATGGTTTTATGGTCAAAAGGAATCTTTTGGGGGGGGTTGTTGTCCCCAAACCCCCCCCGTTACTACGCCACTGATCTTTGGTAAGATGGAAAAAAACAAGTAAGGAAGCCTAAGTTCGAGTGGAATCGAACATTAAATACTCAGCTGTATGCTTTCAGTGTTTGTTTGCGTTTGATGGAAACACGGTGTACTTTATATAAAGCGAGTGCTGAATAAAGTGGGCGTATCCACGTTCATTTTCAACATTTTTATCAGTCATCCAGCTAAGCATATAAATATTATTCTTTGTGCAAAATTTCATTCCTTTATGACTCTAGTTACAAAGATATCACGTTACTAATTCTCAAACGGTGTTCCAGAAATATGTTTGTTAAAAAGTAGGCGTGGTCATAAACCGATTTCAATAAATTTTTGCGTGTCTATTAACACAAGTTATAGAAGTGTACAAACCAAGTTTCGTCATAATATCTCAATTATTTGTCGAGTTATAGGCTAAGAAATCGCGTATATTCCCATGCAAGATCGAGAACTAAAAATATGTGGTACCTATGTACATTTATTTCTATTCGCAATAAAATAAACAAGTTCCAGTGTTTTTGTATGTATTCAACATCTACTTTACTTATCTATCTATCGCCACTGTTTTACGAAAAATATTGAAAGATTTACATGAATTGAAAGCATTAGTTAGTATGGGATACCTCCCATATACCCCACTCCCACTTTTCCAATGATGGCTAGAGTATGTCTTACGGCTTCACGGTATTATAGTAAATAAGCGTACTTAATGTCATGCGATTCCGTACCACGGTTCAAGAGTTGTAAGCGTTTAAATGACCAGGTTTTCATATTTCAGTTTCATATAAAAAATTACTAATTTTTTCCCTATTGCGATCCATTTTTTTTGACTTCTGAATATTATAGGTAGTAAAATTTTGCACATGCGGCTAATTTTTTTTTATGGAAACACAATTTTTGCGACCATCTTTCAAGAAATTTCATAAGAATTTAACTAAAATTTTTTTTTTATTTTTTTTAAACATATGATAATAAAAAACTTTTAAAAACAAAGAAAATGCTGGTTTAGTTGTCAAAATCGGTTAGGTAGATCGTCTGCAATCGCGTTTTAAAAAAAAAACGGTCAAAAAAATTTAATTGCTTATATATAACAAAAAAAAATTTTGTCGCCAAAAACAACATCAGGTGTTTATTGGTGTCACAAAGAGCTTTCCAAAAACGCGCATGCCGACCAAAACGGAAATATTTTATGTTTTGGGTGGCCCGTTTCAGAAATTCTTACCCAATTACACGATTTTTATACTCAGCTGTACTAGTACACAGAGTATTATAGTTTTGATTTCCTAACGGTGGATTGTAACAGAATGAAATAATCGAGATAGATATAGACTTATATATATCAAAATGATCAGGGTGAAAAGAGAAATCGATTGAGCCATGTCCGTCCGTCTGTCCGTCCGTCCGTCTGTGAGCACGATAACTCGCGCAAAAATTGAGATATTTTGATGAAATTTGAAATGTAAGTTGGTATCAAGACAGGAACGGATGGTATTGAAAATGGGCGAAATCGGACCATGACCACGCCCACCTCCCCTATATAGTAAAAATCGGAAATTTTGTATCTCAGTCACTAATAGAGCTAGAGTGATAAAATTTCACACACGTATTGAACTCAGGCCCTTATGAAGAAATATTTTTTTTTTTTTTTTTTTTTTTTAGCATCCAATATATTTTGCCAACTGTATAAATAAAATACATCCAACAATTTTGTGGTTCGTTAAAAGTAATTAGTAATTAATAATGACTTAATAAACATGGTGGGCATGTATGGATTGCTCTCAGTAGCGCATCCATTTATTATAGTGCATCAGCAAAGATCTGTAAATGATTTTCTTTTGAGGCGTACGAAATTGGTTGGTCTTGCCGTCAGGGCTAGAACGAGTGGGTTGGGGTGAGCTAATATTCTCATTTTGTATGATGCAGCATACTTTCTGATTTCTTGAGATATAGTAGGTATCTTTAGGTCACGATGTAGTTGGTCGTTCGTGACGTAGTAGGGCGCATTTACAATCATTCTAATGGTTTTCGATTGGAATCTTTGGAGAATCTCTATATTTGAGTTTGCTGCGGTTCCCCATAGCTGTATGCCATAGGTCCAGATGGGTTTTAAGATAGCTGAGTAGAGCAGGAGTTTGTTGTCGATTGATAGTTGGGAGTTTCGATTCATGAGCCAATAAAGATTTCTCAGTTTTATACCAAGAGCTTTTCGTTTGGTGAATATGTGGGTTCTCCATGTTAGTTTTCTGTCGAGATGCATACCCAGGTACTTTGTTACGTCACTTTGCGGTATATCAATGCCATTGAGTTTTACGGGTGGGCAAGTGTTGCGTCTAGTGGTAAACGTCACTTGAACAGATTTTGATTCATTTGACTTTATCCGCCAGTCTTTCAGCCAATGGGTAATTTTATTTAAACTTCTTTGAAGCTTGAGTGAGGCGACGTTAGGGTTGAGGTCTGAAGCCAGTACAGCAGTGTCATCGGCAAAAGTGCCGATAGTGACTCCTTCTGCTATTGGGAGGTCGTATGTGTAAAGTAGGTACAGTATTGGGCCCATTACACTACCTTGCGGGACGCCTGCTAAGCTCTCGTAAAGCTCAGACTGCTCTGCTCCTTCTTTGACGAAAAAGTAACGATTTTTTAGATAAGATTGTATAAATAGAAAGTAGCTTGTAGGGAGAGTATTTTTTATTTTATAGAGCAGGCCGTCGTGCCATACGCGATCAAAAGCTTGGGATATATCTAGAAAGGCAGCTGTACAGTATTTTTTTTGCTCAAAGGCAGAGTAGATTTTCTCGGTAAGTCTATGTACTTGTTCAATTGTTCCGTGTCCTCTTCTGAAGCCAAATTGGTGATTAGGTATAATGTTATGCTCTTCTATTTTGGGTAGGAGTCTTTTAAGGAAGAGAACTTCCAAGACTTTTGAGACAATGGGCAGCAGACTAATGGGTCTGTAAGACGCTGCCGTATCAGGGGGCTTTCCTGGTTTCGGAATCATTTTCATCTGAGCGACTTTCCATTGAGGGGGTATGAATGCAGTTATTAGTACTGCATTAAAAAGTTGGGTGAGAAATTTTATGCCTTCGTAAGGTAAGTGTTTTAGTACATTGCCATTAATAATATCGTACCCAGGAGCTTTCTTTGGGTTGAGCATCGCTATTACGGTTTTTACCTCCGATATTGCGAATCGTTTTATGGGGAGGTCCATTTGATAGGGATGACTCAGAGTATTTTTCACTTCTGTTGTTGTGCTTAGTGGGGGTTCAATATCATGTGGGGTGAATACTGATTTTAGGTGGCGTGCAAAAGTATTTGCTTTCTCTGCGTCACTTTTCGCCCATTCGTTATTTTCCATTCGTATTGGAGAATTGTAGAAAATCGGCCTTTTTAGCTTACTAGCAGCTTTCCAAAGGGAGTAATCAGTTGCAGCTGTTGCATCAATATTACTGAGATACTGTTGAACTTGTCTGTTGTGTTCAATTTTGAGGATGTTTTTGAGTTCTTTGGTGAGAGCATTCAATCTTTTCTTGTCGTCGGGGTGACGGGTTTGTTGCCATTTTTTCCTTGCGAGTCGTTTTTCTTTGAGCTTAGCTTGTATGTTGTGGGTAACGCTTGTCCTTTTTTGTCTGATGAGGGTGGGAGTTGATTTCCATGCAGCTTGTTGGATGCAGCTGTTAAAATGTTCGACTGCTGCCTCTATATCTTCAGCAGATTTCAGGGCTAATTTGAAGTCAAGATTAGACGTGATGATGTGTCGGAAGTATTCCCAATCAGTCTTCCGATTGTAAAGGCTGCATTGTTCCGCTGCCGGTGTAAAATTTTTATCAATTGTTACCAGGATTGGAGAGTGGTCGGAAGACAATTCAAAGCACGATTTGCAATTTATATCTGAAGAATTCACGCCTTTCACCACGCAGAAATCGATTAAGTCGGGTATTTTATTTTTATCTGTTGGCCAATAAGTGGGAGTTCCAGTAGAGAATGGAGTTAAACTGAGATTGCTAATAGCATTATATAGTTGTCTTCCTTTAGGGGTAATGAGACGAGAGCCCCAGAACGTGTGTTTGGCATTGTAATCGCCCCCAGCTAGAAATCGATTTCCAAGAGTTTTGAAGAAATTTTCATATTCTGCAGTGCTGATAGAGTGCCTCGGCGGGCTATAGATAGCAGAGAGTGTAAGCTGGCCGCTCGGGTCTTCAATGACAATATTTGTGGCTTGTATAGCATTTGTACGGAATGAATTCGTGCTGTAATGTTTAATACTTTTCCGTATCAAGATACCTGAGCCTCCATGAGCGTTGTTACTGGGGTGTTTTGTGTGGTAAAACTTGTAGTTGGGTACTTCAAAGTAGCTTTTGTCAGTAAAGTGGGTCTCAGATATGAGGAGTATATCTATATCGTGGGTCTGAAGTAAAGTTTTAACTTCAAGTAAGTGTTTGGATAGGCCATTGGCATTCCAAATGATAATTTTCAACGGGTTGAAGATGCACAGTTTTTAGTCGTGAGGGTGACGAGGAGGCTCATCATTGATGTCATTTGTTGCATGACTTGTTTCAGTAAGTCTATAGTAAGTCTATCATTTCTCGCATTTCGTTAGTGTTTTGCGTTGGGGTGTGGGTTTCATTACTATTTGGAATGGCATTATTAGGGTTCGAGCGGGGTGTTACGCCTTTCTTTGCTGCTTGAGCATATGTGGCTGGGTATTGGTCAATTTCAATTGGGGTTTCAATCTGCATTGGGGTTTGAATTGGCTGTTGTGGTTTCTCTTGGGGCTGTGCAGGAGCTTTTTTCCTCAGAGTTGGGTATTTGGCGCTTTGGATGTTTTTGTATACCATACAGCCTTTATAATTTGCTGGATGGTTGCCTTCACATAGAGCGCATTTGACATCTTCAGATCTTGTCTTTCGCTTGCAATCAGCGGAGAGGTGGTTTCCAGCACATTTTATACATACTGATTTTCGACGACAGTAGGACTTTGTGTGGCCATATTGCTGACAGTTGGCGCATTGCGGTATTTCACGCTTCGGGTGTGGGGGCTCGAAAGCAATTCTTGAGTGCAGGAGACTTTTAATTTGATATATCTCCTTGTTATTGGAGGCGGGTTTGAGTTCAATGATAAACATTGGGAGAGGATTTTTTGTGACTCTGTGTTTTATGTTCCAAATGTTTGTGACTGAGTGACCGAGATCTTTTAGAGAATCCACAATTTCTTTTGTGTCTATTGAGGAGTGCATGTTTCTGAGAACAACTCTGAAGGTACGTTCTTGTTTTGTTTTATAAGTGTGGAACTCTGTGCCCTTCTGTTCCAGTTGTGACACTATGGTTTTGTAAGCATCCAGGGATGATGCTTGTACTTTTACTTGATCCTTGCCTGTGAGCTTTAGATCATAGGAGTTTGGAGCAACTTCTTGTAGTAAACTCATTAGGGGGGGAATGTTTAGAACTTTGTCTATAAATATTGGCGGCGGCTTGGGTATTTTTTCAGTTGGTTGGTTAGTTTCCTCAACTTCAAGGGAGGCAAATCTGTTTTCGTTTTCATTTTCATTTGGTTGGCGGCTTCCAAGCCAGTAATAATTATCAAGTTTAGCCTGTTTTTTAGAGGCAGTATTTTTACGTGGGCTTTCGCGTTGGCGTTTGGGATTGACGATCTTCCATTGGTCGGTTGGGGTAGCAGTTGTCAAGTTTCCTGCAGTTTGGGGTTTCTGGGCTTGTTGTTGTTGGGCATAGAGAATTTCCAGTTGCCTTTGGAGGGTTTCGATCTGCTGTTGTACGTTTGGTACGTTGGTACTAGGCAGGCGGGATGGGGTTAGATGTTGGGACATTTGTTGGGGTGTACCTAGGGATCTCGGTGTTTGGTGCTGTAGTTGCACTTGGGCTTGTTGGGCATCTCGCACTTCGACTTGTTGGGAACCTCCTACTTTAGGAGGAGTATGGTTGGGGGGCATCTCGCTGGTGCAAACGAATATTTTAGTCTATATTCATTTGCACCCGGCTGCGCTTGTAATATGTACAACTTTTTATGATTGTAATACAATGTGGTTGCAGCTTTTTACAGCTCTGATACTTATGTATAAACTTTACACGAATGGTTTGTGTCCACACTAATTCACCACTTAGTGGTGAAAAAGAGGTTTGTGGTGGAGTTTTGTGTGTGGGAGCTTTTGCTATTGTGCGATCAATGCAACAACAATATGCACAATCACTCAGCAATAACACTTAATTTACGCTTTAGAGTTTAAATAAAGCAGTTTTATATTAATTTGATAGCACACTAAATTGCGACACTTTTTCCGACACTTTTTCACAATATTATTGAGTTAAATTGATCAATTATATATTTTTTTTTTTTTTTTTTTTTTTTTTTTTTAGCACAAAAGTACGGAGGAAAAAATTTTTGACAACTTCACAGCGCGACCAGTGTGACCATATATGAAGAAATATGGTGAAATTTTGGAAAATGGGCGGTGCCACGCCCACTTATTAAGGGGCAAACATTGAAAGTTTTATGAGTCATAACTCAGAAACCGTTGAAGATATATCGATGAAATTTGGTAGGCGTGATGTACTTACCTAGCCAAATGTTTGGACGAAAAATTGCCAAATCGGTTGACGACCACGCCCACTTTTATATATGGGTATTATAAAGTGACCTAATAAAAGCATTTTAAGCGATATCTCTGTCAAATATAAAGATATATCATTGAAATTTTATGGAAGGTGTCCAACTATGGACATAAAACAAAAAATACAAAAATGTTGGAAAATGGGCGTGGCACCGCCTCCTTTTAGAAGCAGGAATATACGAGATTTCTGAGCCCATAACTCGACAAATAATCGATATATTATGACGAAACTTGGTCTATACACTTTCACTACTTGTAGTAATACACGTTCAAAATTTTACCAAAATCGGTTGACGACCGCGCCCACTTTTATATATGTGTATCATAAAGTGGACTAATAAAAACATTTTAAGCGATATCTTTGTCAAATATAAAGATAATTCATTGAAATTTTGTGGCATGAGTTCTACAATAGATCGGAAACAAAAAATAGAAAAATTTCGGAAAATGGGCGTGGCACCGCCTCTTTTCAGACAAAGGAATCAACGAGATTTCGGAGCCCATAACTCGACAAATAATTGAGATATTATGACGAAACTTGGTTTATACACTTTTATAACTTGTGTTAATAGACACGCAAAAATTTATTGAAATCGGTTTATGACCACGCCTACTTTTTAACAAAGATATTTCTGGAACACCCTTTGGGAATTTGTAACAAGACTTCTTTGTAACTAGAAGTCATAAAGGAATGAAATTTTGCACAAAGAATAATATTCATATGCGTAGTTGGATGACTGATAAAAATGTTGAAAACGGGCGTGGCTACGCCCACTTTATGCGGCACTCGCTTTATATAAAATACACCCTATATCGAACAAACGCAAACAAACAATGAAAGTATACAGCTGAGTATCTAATGTTCGATTCCACTCGAACTTAGGCTTCCTTACTTGTTGAAACATGATTTTAGCTTTTGAAACGTCATTTGACATTTTGGTAAATTCAACCAAATTTTAGTGTTGATGCAACATTGAGCAATTTTAAAATAATGAATGAATCATATCAAACTAGATGACCCGGCAGACGTTGTTCTGCTAAAATTTATTCCTATGAAGCCTAAAGAAGTCTTTGATTACCGTATTGCTAACCATTTCTTGTCTATTCTCTGAATAAAAGTTATAGTTATATTCGCCGAGACAAACCTACTTCCCCCGATCCCTATCTCAATCCCTATCTCTATTTCGGTCTCAATCTCAATCTTAATCTCAATCTTTATCCCTATCACCATCCCTATCCCTATCCCCATCCCTATCCCTATCCCAATACCCCATCCCTTTCACTATCCCTATCCCTATCCCTATCTCTATCTCTATCTCTATCTCTATCTCTATCTCTATCTCTATCTCTGTCTCTATCTCTATCTCTATCTCTATCTCTATCTCTATCTCTATATCTATATCTATCTCTATCTCTATCTCTATCTCTATCTCTATCTCTATCTCTATCTCTATCTCTATATCTATCTCTATCTCTATCTCTATCTCTATCACTATCCCTATCCCTATCCCTATTCCTATTCCTATCCCTCTCCCTCTCCCTCTCCCTCTCCCTATCCCTATCCCTATCGCTATCGCTATCCTTATCCCTATCTCTACCTCTACCTCTATCTCTATCCCTATCCCTATCCCTATCCCTATCCCTATCCCTATCCCTATCCCTATCCCTATCCCTATCCCTATATCTATCCCTATCACTATCCCTATCCTTATCCCTATCCCTATCCCTATCCCTATCCCTATCCCTATCCCTATCCCTATCCCTATCCCTATCCCTATCCCTATCCCTATCCCTATCCCTATCCCTATCCCTATCCCTATCCCTATCCCTACCCCTATCCCTATAGCTACCTACCTTTACCTTACTGGGACCGTCCATCACCATCCGGGCCCACTACTTTAGCCATCTCTGGGAAACAGCCTTAGAAATCACAATGACAATAACTGTATGTATGTGGAAGCCTGCTTTTCATTTGCTACCAAAATTGCTCGAAAACATTCAATGGTTATCCGAGTCCACGCTTTGACCCAAATCTTGGAACCCGGCCTAGGAATCACTATTTAAAAAGCTCTTTGTTGAAGTCCTCCTCAACAGCTTTCATTTGATACCAATATCGCTCAGAAACTTTCCAGGCTCACTCGGTCCCACGTTTTAACCCATATCTGGGAACCCGGCCTAGGTATCGCAATGAAAGTAACTTTATGTTGAAGGCCTGTTCAACTTCTTTCATTTGATACCAATATTGCTCGAAGACTTGCTGGATCGATCTGGGTCCTCATTTAGGCCTGTATTCCGGGAAGCTTCCTTTTTTCGAAATTCTATATACCCTACTATGTGCACTAACACCACATGAATCTACTGTGAAAATTTCATAAAGAACGGTTGGTTACTTTGGGAGTTTATAAAGGACACACATCCACAGATGCACACATACACACATACACACCGATTTTTCCAATTTTCGGACTTTTCCGGAGGTATTTTCCAAATTTTTCTTGCGTACGAACCATCTCCTCGAGAATACGAACAACTGACAAAAAATTTTACAGAAATCGGCCCAGCCGTTCTCATCTGATGAGGTTAGTAACATTTTTTACACCATTTTTATATATATAGATATAAAATTTTATTCCTAAATGTCATTTGAAATTTGGTTTATTTAACAAGATGATAGTGTCAATATAAACTAAAAAAATTAAAAAAAAGAACGTCAAAACTATTTTGAAACATACACAATTTTTTTGGAACATTTGGAGTTCTGCTTTTCGTGCAAAAGGCAATTATTATTTTTTAAATAAAAAGAAAATCTGGTGCCGTTGGAAGAGTTTAGCGTCATTGGAAGTGCGTGATAATGGCATTTCCATTTATATTTTCAGTTTGCAGGTGAGTTAAAGGTGAAACGTATTTTTATTTCTAAAAGTTTGTTACGTGCTGGCTACAACTGAAATCATTACTTCCCTCTTCTAACTCCCCTAGGTGTGTCGGGACGTGCCATGGTACGCTTGCCTTTAAGCACGATCGCCGGACTGTGGGTGGTTCTTGGGCACCCCGACTCTTACCCTCAGCACCATACAAAAAAAACGTACCATACTTAACATTTTGCCCCTGGAATACCTCGCCCCTTCCTTCGCCCCGCCCCTGGTCATCCCCCAACCCCCCTCGTCCGCCCCAGATGCCCGCCCTCGGTCATGGTGACATTTGGCCGGCTACTCTTGACCCTCCCTTCCATGGTCGGCAGTGGCTATTTTTGTTTGCCGACCCCAATAACTAATCCCCTATATTCCCTCAGTGACCCTCTTCACTCATCCCCATTCCATCCCGTCCGTCCGTCTGCACTGCATCTGAAATCAGAAATCGCCAAAATTATAATAATAATTAACAATTCATGGTTTATTTATAAAAATACCAATACATACTTATGCTGTCTGTGCAGCTAGAATTAGGTGAAAATTGCGTTGCCTACTTTCAGGCGTCTTGTTTGCGCATACAAACTGGTATAAGAACTATTCAGACTCTCACGTGCATTGCTATAATATTGCTAATTCAGCATGCTCGTAAATTCAATACAATAATATTCTGATTTTAATTAGAGCAATCGTGAGTAATATGCTGCACAAATGTAATGGTGCTCTGGAACACAAGCCAAAGCCAATTCGCTTAAAATCCAAAAATCCATTAACTCGATTGTGTTTGTACATATGGATACATATTATTGAACATTAATGTGTTGCCTACCTTTCGGCGCAACGTTTCACCAGACTGACTGGCATGTATAAACAAATCTCAAAATTCAATTTTGCTCGAAACAGCAAATTAACAATATAAAAAAAATGATTAATATATTGAATATATGTATATACCAAATCGGGTTGATATTAAACGCTTAAATTATATCCAGCTCTAGTAGCTAACTCACTTACATCTACGCTCGCATATACATATGTATCTAATCACCAAGGCAAGGTCTATATGCACTTCAATGTGCCATATTAATTTATGTACTACATCAAATCAATTACAATAACAATTAGTGGAGCTTTATATTAAGTCCAAAGCAGGGCTGAAATTTATTGATATTTTTAACGATAAACAAAAAAAATAATTTTGTTTATGTTGAAACTTTTCATTTTAAAAGCATAAAAAATTTAACTAAATTCAAATTGCTTCAACAAAAATCAAAAATATTATCAAAATTTTTTTCGTTTCGATAATTGCCGAAACACAATTTTGTTAAAAATATTGTTTCAGCTGCAAACAAAAAATTGATTACCAAAATAATTTTGTTTCCTGTGCCTATAAAAAAAAACTAAAAACCTATCATATAAATATGTATTCATACATACATATGTACATACATACGTATGTATATCTTAGCAACAAACAAACAAACATAAACAAAACGAAATCCTTTTTGTTATTTTGTTTTGATATCAAATTAGCAAAATTAATTGTGATACAATTTTATTGATAATTTTGGAATCGGAAATATTTTGGTTTTGATAAGCAGCAAAGCAATATAAATTTTTGATATTTTTTTTTATATGTTTATTGAAACAAATTTTTTTTTGTTTATTTTGTTGAGCAGCCTTGGTCCAAAGTCGAATTTCGGTTATATATTTATAGGCACATTTGGGCTGGTATGTTTGCATGAACATAACTTCATACATACAAAATTACAAAATTAATCCACATTAGGGGGTGCTCTATTACATTTCGTTAATCTATTTCTATGATCAATGGGTGAGCCAAAATCGGCATGGTCTTAACCATCGATGGATCTAGTCAAAAAACGATTTTTATATATATTGCAAACTATGTGTGCATATGAATACCAAAAAAAATCAAATTGCGGCTCACTTCAACGCCTCAAGGGCTTCCTAGATGTTTGAACCGATGGTCGTGGCGACCAAAAATTTCCGGCGACACTAACACACTAACAAAGTGCCGACTTCTTGGCTGTTTACATACCCAGCCAGCAAGGTACCGTACATTTTACGAACATGCGATTTACGAGCTATTCTCGAATAAAACAACAATAACAAAAGAAGCTTTTTTCTATCATGTACAAAAAAAAAAAAGAAAACGAAAAATTTCAAACTCAATATTTTAAAAGTAAGTATGTATGTTTGTAAAATTTCTACATTTACGATAAAAAAAACGGACGTAAAAAGATTCATATACAAGTGCTTTTTCGATACATATACGACACTCGTAGGCAATGAACACTTTAAAGCGAAACAGTATTCGTAGGCGAATCGTAAACGGATTTCATAAACGATATTTTATTAGAGTTTTCTTCGAGAAAACATCAGTTTACGAGCTCGTTTACGATGATTTTGCTGGCTGGGTATGCATGCGTATTTCTATTGGCCTGTGTCTACTCATACATACTTATGCATGCCCATACGTACATACATACATAACTTATAACCTGGAAAAACCTGTTGCAGCTTCCCAAGGTTGTGGTGCCTGTCCGTTTGCGTGCAGGCAATGTTTCGGCTTGCACCGGCGTTGACGTACGTGGTGCTTGGGTTGGTTTGTGGCCGTTTGAAGTGACTTTTGAGCTCATGTGTGGATCTGGGTGTTACGGATCTTCGCTTCTGGTTACTTACGTTCGGTCATGATGGTTCCGGGTGAACTTACGTGGTTGTTGTGGTTTTAGGCGGCGTAAAAGTGGCTTTATCCGGTATGATGGGCATCGATGGAGTTCAGACGCTCTTGGCTGTTTGGCTGACGTCGAGAATATTGACCGTGGCATTTAATTTGCAGTGGGCAGCAGCACATACCCTGCTGCCACCGGCAATGACACTGTGGGTGCACCTGGAGATGCTTGTGGCTCCAAACTACGTTTTGCTGCCAGCCGAAATAGCGTATGTCGCCTTTGATGGCGCTCAAGATGATCCCCTCCGCCAAAGTGGCCGCTCGCGCACGTGGTCTCAAATGTTCACCTACATCAGGAACGTAACTCATCATTTTCGCCGGTTTTGGTGGCACACATTTTGATCCAACATTCTTACCTAGTTCCGTACTTGCTGCTAAGATGCGTTACTGCTGGGTGCTTCGGTGAGGACACACTCTTCCCACGCGGCTTGCACGCCGCCACTGACTACAAAAAAAAGAAAATTCTTTTGTGCAAATTTGCCGCTGGCTCGCCAATAAACTCGGATTACAATTCTGAGGTTCGTCCCGTGTTGTTGCCGTGGCTAGTTTTCCTCGATGCTACGGCACGTTGTAGAAATTTCTAGATTTTTCCAGCGCAGTTTTACCCGGTTTGACGACTTTGAATCTCAAGTCTTTTTTCGTTCTCAGTTGCCGCTAGAATGCGATAGACGCCAACTTTTTCACAGTTAGCTGCCATTCGGTTTTCTCTTTGTCAGTTAGTGAGATGGCCCACACGTGATTGCCAAAAAGTGACCGGCAGGGTTTTATTTGTGCCTCTCATCAAGATCCACAAGTTATGCCTCTCATCACGATCCACAATGCGTGGTTCTCATCCCAAACCACAGGGTGACCGCAACAGGGCGAGCGCTGCAGCTGGAGTACCCTCCAGCAATGCGCTCGAAGAGCTGGTCAACCCTTCCATCCGTGGCCTTCTACCGCCGCATGTCCTTGGCATGGAACACGCCCACCGATCGTCCCGCGTGATCGCCAAGTTCGTATAGGGCATTTCCCTTGACCGCCAACACTATTGACCTCAGATACTTGGGGGCCATCTTGGCATTGTAACCATCTGCTGCGTTGCTCAGTCTAAAGTTCCTCCTGTATACAATTTCGCCCTCTCGGTATCTAACGGGACGAGCTCGAGTGTTATATGTTTACTGTCCCTTCTTGTACGCCTCATCTAGGCCGCGAATCAGACGCTCTCTCAGGAGCCACAATCGATCTCTTCGGCCGAGGACCTCCGCATCGTCTTCCTTCAACATATCCAGCCGCCGCAGGACCTCATAATCGCTTCCATGTTGCATCATTGCTTGACCAAACAACGCCTTGTAGGGCTCCAACCCGACAGCCTCATGCACCGCACTCCGCCGTGCGAAGGCTGCAGAGGAAACATGTTGGTCCCAGCTTGTCTGATCTGCTCCCGCGTTGTAGGTTCTTAGCATGGCAAGCAACGAGCGGTTCACTCTCTCGGACGCGTTTGCTTGGGGCGCATACGAGCCCGTCTTCACGTGTTTCACGCCATGAGTCCTCAGAAACCCTACGAAGGAGTCTGCCAGAAATTGCCTTCCATTGTCCGAGTGCAGGGTCTCTGGCACCCCAAATACATGAAACACATCCTTTTCGAGGTAATTTATCACATCCGCCGCTGTTGCCTGCCGCATTGGCTTGAAGAAGAGGAAACGTTTGGCGCCTTGGCGCCCTTGCATGCTTCGCAAGTCGCCACGAAATCTCTCACCATGGGTCACAATGAGCCTTCCTCACCAGAGTTTGCCTCAGTCCTTCCGGCACCCACACCCGCCATATTGAATCCTCAGATTCCTCGGCGCACCTGGGGCGTACCCTTTTGTACACAACGCCGTCCAGTACTCGCAGATCCGGTAGGCGCTCGGCGTTCTGCTCAACGTGTTGTCTGATCGAGATGTACGACTCGCTGGCAAACTCTGGTGCCGAGAAGTCTATCTCTTTGACCCCATCCCGCCGCTCCACCTCATCCATGTGCACCCGGCTCAAGGTATCCGGCACGACGTTTTTCGATCCATTCCTGTGTTCTATCTTGAAATCGAATGCCTGTAGTTTGAGGCTCCATATTGCCAAGCGTCCAGACAAGTCCTTCTGCCCCATGAGCCACTTCAGACTCATGTGGTCAGTTATGATCGTAAATGGCAGCCCTTCTACATACGCCCGAAACTTCTTAACGCTAACCACAGCAGCAAGGCACCCAACTCGGTAATTATATAATTCCGCTGGGCCGAGTTGTGTTTCTGTGACATAAAGGCTATGGGGCTTTCATTACCCTCATTATCCTTCTGAAACAGTACGCTGCCTATGCCTTGCGTCGAGGCGTCACACTGTATGTAGAAGTGCTTGTCAAAGTCAGGGTTTACTAGTACATCCGTGGAAGTGAGTGCGCTCTTGAGCTCGCTAAATGCGTTCACTGCCTCCTCCGTCATCTCGAACGTCTTTGCTTTGCGTAGGCACTCGGTCATGGGTGCGGCCACTGTGGCGAAGTTCGGAATGAAGCACCTATACCAGCCGCACATGCCGAGGAATCTACGCAGCTGCCTGATGGTCGCCGGCACGGGAAATTCTACAATAGACCGCACCTTCTCTGGGTCTGTCCTCAGCTTCCCTTGACCTACGATGAAGCCCAAATACTTCAGCTCCTTTTGGCAGAATTTTGACTTCTGCAGGTTTATCGTCAAACCAGCGTTAGCCAAGCATTCTGCCACCTCCGCCAGGTGCATCAAGTGCGATTGGAAGTCTGAGGAACATACCAGAAGGTCGTCTATGTAGATGAAGACATTCTCCCTTAAGCGCGCCGGGATGACTTTGTCCATCAATATACACAGCCTCTGGCTGGCGTTACACAATCCAAACGGCATGATCTTAAACTGATATAACGGCCGCGCTGGCACCGCGAACGCCGTCTTCTCCCTTGACGACTGCTCTAGCGGGATTTGCCAGAATGCGTCTTTAAGGTCAATGCCGGAAATGAAGTGTGTCCCGCGAAGCCGCGCCAGAATTCCCTCGACATGCTGCGTTGGATAGGCGTCTTTTTTCGTTCGCTCATTCAGTTTCCTCATGTCGACACATAGCCTTTTCTTCCCCGGTTTCTCCACCAGCACTATCGGTGAACTCCAAGCGCTGTTACTTTCCTCGATGACGTCCAATTCCAGTATTCGGTCGAGCTCCGCATACGCATATTTCTGCTTGATAGGCGACATTGGATAGTGGCGTTGCTTGATCGGGATGGTATCATCTGTCACCTCGATGACATGTTTTATCAGGTGGGTTCTACCGAGGTCGAGCTCCGAGAACGATGGGAACAACGTTTTGATGCGCTCCAGTTCATGACTTTGTGTGGGTCTCAGCTCCAACTGGCCCTGGGTATCCAACTCTGAGATCACCATCGGTGCCACTCCGAAAGTGTCCCAGAAGTCGATCCCCAGGTACAGTTCCTGTTTTAAACTCGGCACCAGGTACAAAGTCATCTGCTTCGTCATACCGCGCCACGTAACCCCCACGCTGATCTTCCCAACAACTGCCTGCGCCTGCCCGTCCGCCGTCCTCAAATTGTCCTTCAGCTTGTGTAATTTCTCTGCCATCCTTTCACCCCACGCTTGCGCTCCCGATCCGAAGCAACTAATCGAAGCGCCACTATCTAGCAAGCCTTGTACTTTCACTCCTTCCACCTCAACTTGCACATATGGCCTCTTATCTACAGCATCGCGTATCACGGTTTCCTCTAGCGTCCTCACTTCGCGTCTTCTTTCCTTGGAGCGTCTTCGCAGTTCCAGAATCTTCCGCCATTTCCTCTTCAGCACGAGCTCGGATACGTCCACTGCGCATGCTCCGCTTTCTTGGTTCGGCGAATTGCCAAATATTCTCTTGCGCGCAGCGTCGTATCTGGCCTGCCTCTCCTGCAACGACAGCCATGGAGAAGTTCGGTGCGCCGACTCTGGGACTCTCTCACTGCTAGACTGCCCCGTGGGTGTTGTCCGATCCGGTTCTGTGGTCATATCAGGTTGCTTCAAGATCTTGATGTTAGTTGGGGTTGTCAGTTCTCCGGGGTTATACGAGACTGGCCAGGCTCCCCGGACTTCCCGCCACTCTCCTGGTTTTTCTGCCGACATCCTTCACACAGCTGCCTACTGGTCTGGTTGCACTTATAGCAGACCATGTTATGGATTCTTCCGTCGCAGATGGTTCCTTCGAGCTTTCGAGCCGTTGCGGCGCCTCGCCTTCCGTTCGCGTCATTGGTACTCACCCAGCGCGCCGGCTTATGGAACGCCTCCACCGCGTCCACTTCTTCATCGCCTTGATCGCTATCCAACTCATCCAACATCTTCTTCCGGTATGGCTTGGCCTCGTATTCCGCCAAATGTTTTTCTGCGTGGCGGCATTCCCGGCGCAAATCCTCCAGCGTCTCGATCTGGCAACCAAAGATCAAATTTTTTATCCTAGGCTTTAAGTTTCGTCTCATCAGGCTTCGCTCGGGCAGCCTGGTCCTCATCGTCAGTTTCATTCCGCGCACGTCAGCATAGAACACCTCGAACTTCTCATTATATTCCTGCTTGCGTTCGTTCATCGCTTGGCGGATCTCCTCATCGCAGTCCGCCTTGCGAAAGACTTCTATCATCGCGGTCTGGCTGTTCCTCTGTATATAGCCAATACCACTCTTGGGCTTGACCCTCGAGTAGCAAGTGAAATTGGCATACAGGTCTTGGGACTAGATGTTGTTCTTCGTCCGAAGCGTCTCAACCCGAAACATAAAGCGTTCGATTGGAATTGCCTTTGGGCCGCCATCGAATTTGAGCTGCCAGTCGCGTATCGTCTTGGCAGCGCCTCTTTCCCATCGTGCGCCTGCCTCCTGCCTGCGCTCTGGCGTCGGTTGTCCAATCTTCCGACTCGCGCCTAGTTGGCGCGCACTTTTTCCCTGCTCTGGCTCGGTCGCGCCGGTACTTGCGCTTGGCGGCGCGGCATCCGCGTCCAAGAGCCAGTGTCCGCGCTCCAACAGCCCGCGACTATGAGGGCTTGCTCCCGTGCTCTCGAGATTGTCCATCCTGCCCGCCAATCCGCTGACGTCTTTCTTTAGCGTATGCACAACTCCTTGGATTGCCTCCGTTGTCGAGCGGCTGACCTCCAGCTGGTGCTGAACAAACAGCAGCTCAAATCTCCGCATGAGCTCGTCACTGAAGGCTGTGGCAAGTGCGTCCCCGGGATTGATGGCTGGCGCTGACACCTGCGCTTGTGATTCGCGCGCGTTGTCGCGCGCTCCTGCTTCCTTGCGCTCCTCTTCATTGGCGGACGCGTCCCCGCGCTCTCGTTTTTCCTCCGCGCTCTGCTCCGCGATCTTTGCCTTCTTTTGTTCCTCACCGTCGCCAGACTATGCTGCCGCCGCCGCGCTTCTGCTAAACCCCGCACCCGCGGCCCTTCGCAGCGTCGATTTCTTCTCCTTCGAGTCCGGCATGGCGCGCGCCTCCAAATCCTAGCGCGATGACAGCGCTTGCTTTATCTTTGAAACAAATGTTCAGCGCGTTGATCCGAGTGAGCGATGTTCTTGTCTTTGACACGGCGTCAAGGGGCGTACTGATTGCGGTCCGAATTCCGCACTAGCGCGCACGCTAGGTAACAAAAAAAATGTATAAGTCGCTGCAAATATCGAAAAAATTGTGTCAAAAAAATTCCATTCATTCATCCTTCCAGGAGGATTATCTTCTCTCGGAAGGGGTATCCGCTCTGGTGGCGTCGCCTGTTCTTCCTTCGCCGTCACTTGCCGCACTGCAATCGTACAAAACCAAAAGTGATAGAAGGGAAAACAAGTGCACTCAAAAAAAAAATTTCTCTCGATCAAAGACATAATTTTCCTTATTTTGAACACGCGTCCCAATACAAAATTTTCTTTGTTTTGTGTAAATTTTCTCAAAAACGTGGAAAAAACATAAAAAAACATTCAAACAAATTCTTTGCCATGGGGATTTGTATGGGAATTTAATTTCTCAAAATTAAAGAAATCAAGTCTTCAAAACAAGGAAAGTTGGGAATGGAATGGCGCTTAAAGAAATTTTCATTATTTTAATGTATGAATTTTTTCAAAACAAGTATATGAAACCATGGTAACCATGTAACAACAATATTTTATAAACCTTTTAACACGTTTTAAGGAAAATTTACTCAAAACAAAGAAAGTAGTGTTCAAAATAGGTAAACAATTTCTTTGACCCCTCCATATATTTTTTTTCTCTCAGTGTGGAAAGATCCCAGAAAAAATCAAGAAAAAAAATAAAACAGAAAGAAAACAAACCAAAGGAGAGGGATCTCCAAAAGTAACAAAATGAGATATCGGGACTCGTTTGTCCCACAGTGGAGCTTACTCCGCTTTGGAGTGTCCGAAGATTCCAAAAAAAAAACCTCTTAAATATACATACGTGGTAAATAAACGTGGTTTTAAGAAAACACCAAAAAAAAATGCAATCAAAAATAAAAAAAATTAAGAAATTTAAATAATAAATAACTTGGCGATTCTTCGTTCAGAAGCAATGCCTGTCCACCTATCGTCGTCCGTCATTTCAGTCCGCCCCGAAAAGGTCTCCAGAGTTGTGAATACTATTGGCTGGCATTTCACCCACCCACCAAGCTACTCGACAGCTCAACCCCCTAACGATATCCCACCACGAGCACTATCGTCCGCTCTACCATCCGCAAAACGAGCTCCTCGTGATATGGACTCCCAGTGGCCAAGGCTGACCCTCTATCACTATTGTCCAGCTTAAGAACCACCCAAACAAGCTGATAGAAAACCCCCTTCAACCACTGTGCCCCCCACATCGGTACTATTGATCGGCCATGACAAAGCCAAGTCAAGCTACACGATGTTAAAATGGATTTCAAAAAAAATATATTTGTAAAACAAAAATTGCAATACTTGGAAGGAAACCGACGTTAGTATCCCTGAAGCTAGTCCGCTTTGTTGCTAAGGCTCCACTCGGTTGTGGGCCCCACGTTGGGCGCCATTTCTGTTACGCGCACAACGTATGGCCTGGATAAGCTATCTATCACTACGTTTAACTTTTGTGTACCCCACGTTGGGCGCCATTTCTGTTACGTGCTGGCTACAACTGAAATCATTACTTCCCTCTTCTAACTCCCCTAGGTGTGTCGGGACGTGCCATGGTACGCTTGCGTTTAAGAACGAGCTAGCTCGCCGGACTGTGGGTGGTTCTTGGGCACCCCGACTCTTACCCTCTGAAATCAGAAATCGCCAAAATTATAAAATTATAATAATAATTAACAATTCATGGTTTATTTATAAAAATACCAATACATACTTATGCTGTCTGTGCAGCTAGACTTAGATGAAAATTGCGTTGCCTACTTTCAGGCGTCTTGTTTGCGCATACAAACTGGTATAACAACTATTCAGACTCTCACGTGCATTGCTATAATATTGCTAATTCAGCATGCTCGTAAATTCAATACAATAATATTCTAGGGGTATTCGCTATCCATAGCATAACCCTAGCACGTAGCACGGATTGCACGGATTGCAAAGTTTTACAACGCACAACAACAAAATACAGGCGCACAAAAATATGCTAGACCTCAAAAATATGCTACACCAAAACCTATGTATATTTATTTGCTATGAAGTGTAGGAAATTAATTGCGACCCTGCGTCAGCTGACATTTGCCAATTGCTAATTTCAATTTCAATTTGATCATTCTAATTTTGCTTAAAATGTTATTTTTTATGTGTATTTATTAAATTTACTAAAATAAAATGATTTATTTATTAAAAAGTGAGTGATGAACGCGTCCCTTTGTCTAAAAAGAAAAGCTGCTTCTTAAAATTTCCTACGACTGTGCAATGGGGTGCTCTCCATGTGTAGCATATTTTGGTCTAGGATATTTGCAATCCGTGCTATCTTGCTAGGGATAGCGAATACCCCTTCTGATTTTAATTAGAGCAATCGTGAGTAATATGCTGCACAAATGTAATGGTGCTCTGGAACACAAGCCAAAGCCAATTCGCTTAAAATCCAAAAATCCATAAACTCGATTGTGTTTGTACATATGGCTACATATGCTTGAACATTAATGTGTTGCCTACCTTTCGGCGCAACGTTTCACCAGACTGACTGGCATGTATAAACAAATCTCAAAATTCAATTTTGCTCGAAACAGCAAATTAACAATAGAAAAAAATGATTAATATTTTGAATATATGTATATACCAGTGGCGGACCTAGCATAAATTGTCTGGGCAAGCCCATGTATGTGTGAAGGATAAACATTAGCCACTTACGTAATTTTCTTTGCTGTATTATCTAAAAGTCTGATTGCGTTCCGTCATTGACTTTGATCTAGAGCTCTCGATTTTTGTTTTTAACATTTGAGAGTAGCCCGAATAAATGCTTTTCAAATGCGCAAACACTCGTTTGTTTGCTTATTACCCGTATGTTTGTACGGGCATTTGAACAATTCGCGTATTTGAAGTTTGTTTTTTCTCGTTTATTTTTTTTTTTTTTGTCTTCATATGTATTTTTTATTTTTGTTTTCTTGATGCACATTTTTTTGTTTGTACACTCAGAGAAAATGAATCAAAAATAATATTTTTATTTTGATGATGAACGTTTTAAACCAGGTCATTTTTATTTTAAAAATGGAAATTTATAAATTAAAAATGAAAATTAAAAATTAAAATGTATTTAGGATTGAAAAAGGAGCTTGTTTAAATTAAAAATTAAAATTAATGGAATAAAACGAAATTTTTTGATTCAAATTTTCATAGTGCTTAAAATAAAAATTAACATTTTTAAAGTTGAAATGTTTTTCTTGATTTTGCCATTTTACAATGAACATATTTAAAATAAAAATGTTCGTATTTACTAGAGCTCTCGATTTTTTTTGAACATTTTCGAGTAGCCCGAACAATTGTTGTTCAAATGCTCGAACAGTTGTTTGTTTGTTTATTACCCGTATGTTTGTATGGGCATTTGAACAATTCGGGTATTTTGAAGTTTGTTTTTTTTCTTTTATTTATTATTATTTTTTTTTCTTTACATGTAGTTTTTTTATTTTTGTTTATCCGATACACATTTTTTTTGTTTGTAAGCTCGAAAGCGCGAATGTTTGTACGGGAATTTGAACAACAAACGGGCTTCAAACAAAAACGATCAGATCGAATTGCTCGATACCCGGGTATCTAGAGCCCTAGTATTTACATTATTATACTCAGCTGTACTAGTACACAGAGTATTATAGTTTTAATCACATAACGGTGGATTGTAACAGAATGAAATAATCGAGATAGATATAGACTTATATATATCAAAATGATCAGGGTGAAAAGAGAAATCGATTGAGCCATGTCCGTCCGTCCGTCCGTCCGTCCGTCCGTCCGTCCGTCCGTCCGTCTGTCCGTCCGTCCGTCCGTCCGTCCGTCTGTAAACACTCTAACTCGCGCAAAAATTGAGATATTTTGATGAAATTTGGAACGCAAGTTGGTATCGAGACTGGGACGGTTGGTATTGAAAATGGGCGAAATCGGACCATGACCACGCCCACTTTTCCTATATAGAAAAAATCGGAAATTTGGTATCTCAGCCACTAATATAGCTAGAGTTTTAAAATTTTACCCACGTATTGAGCTCGGGCCCTTATGAAGAAATTTGATGAAGTTTTGGAAAATGGGCGGTGCCACGCCCACTTATTAAGGGTCAAACATTGAAAGTTTTATATGTCATAACTCAGAAACCGTTGAAGATATATCGATGAAATTTGGTACGCGTAATTTGCTTACATAGACAAATGTTTTGACGAAAAATTATCAAAATCGGTTTACGGCCACGCCCACTTTTATATATGTGTATTATAAAGTGACCTAATAAAACCATTTTAAGCGATATCTCTGTCAAATATAAAGATCTATCATTGAAATTTTGTCGCATGAGTCCAACTATGGACATAAAACAAAAAACACAAAAATTTTGGAATATGGGCGGTGCCACGCCCACTTATTAAGGGGCAGACATTGAAAGTTTTATGAGTCATAACTCAGAAACCGTTGAAGATATATCGATGAAATTCGGTACGCGTAATATAATTACTTAGTCAAATGTTTTGGCGAAAAATTATCAAAATCGGTTGACGGCCACGCCCACTTTTATATATAGGAAATATAAGGGGGCCTAATAAAAACATTTTAAGCGATATCTCTGTCAAATATAAAGATCAATCACTGAGATTTTGTGGCAGGAGTCCAACTATGGACATAAAACAAAAACTACAAAAATTTTGGAAAATGGGCGGTGCCACGCCCACTTATTAAGGAGCGAATATTGAAAGTTTAATAAGCCATAACTCAGAAACCGTTAAAGATATATCGATGAAATCTGGTACGCGTGATATATTTACTTAGCCAAATGTGTGGACGAAAAATTACCAAAATCGGTTGACGACCGCGCCCACTTTTATATATGTGTATTATAAAGTGACCTAATAAAACCATTTTAAGCGATATCTATGTGAAATATAAAGATAATTCATTGAAATTTTGTGACATGAGTTTTACAATAGACCGGAAACAAAAAATAAAAAAGTTTGGAAAATGGGCGTGGCACCGCCTCTTTTTAGACAAAGGGATATATGAGATTTCTTAGCCTTTAACTCGACAAATAATTGAGATATTATGACGAAACTTGGTTTATACACTTTTATAACATGTGTTAATAGACACGCAAAAATGTATTGAAATCGGTTTATGACCACGCCTACTTTTTAACAAAGATATTTCTGGAACACCCTTTTGGAATTTGTAACGTGAAGTCTTTGTAACTAAAAGTCATAGAGGGATGAAATTTTGCACTAACAATAATATTTATATGCTTATTTGGATGATTGATATAAATTTTGAAAATGGGCGTGGCTGCGCCCTGTTTATGCAGCACTCGTTTCATATAAAATACACCCTATATCGAACAAACGCAAACAAACAATGAAAGCATACAGCTGAGTATCTAATGTTCGATTGCACTCGAACTTAGGCTTCCTTACTTGTTTTTAAATACGTCTTGACCCATATCTGGGAGCCCGGCCTAGCCCTTACAATTAAAATAGTTCTATCTCGAAGTCTTCATCATTTGATGCCAATATCTCACAGAAACATTCGAGGACCATCTGGGTCCACGTTATGACCCATATCTGGAGACCCGGCCAATGCATCACAGTTAAAAGAGTTCTATGTATGTTGGAGTCCTCATCAAGACCAATTGCTACCAACATCGCTCAGAAACATTCGAGGGTCAGCCGGGTTCACGTTTTGATTGATGACGCTAAACTTATAGGGAAATCTCACACAAAAGCGCAGAGGTATTTTTAATTTCCTTATACTGACGGAAATTTCAGCAGTAGCAAGTGTATTTGCTTATTATCTAATATCTAAAAAATGGGTGCTTTAGTGTTTGAAGAACTGAGGTCCAATTACCAAAAGTCGTGAAACGTTTGATTTTATTTGATTTTGATTTCCGTCGCTTTTTAAAATTATCTTGATATTGTGCCAATAGTCGCCAAAAATCACTATCAACGCTTTTATAATCTGGTATTTGATATTTATGTTTGCATGTACATGTACATGTAAGAAATTATGTACATAAGTATGTACATGCAAACGAAAATATCAAATATGCATATGACTGTGAATACTGTTGAATGCCGAAGCCAGCTTCTCATTCCCATACAAATTTCATGTGAAAAATAAAAAAAGTGTTTTGCTAGTTTTTTTTCAATTTAAGTATGAAAATAAGCAATTGATTTCTCCTTAGATCAATGATGCCCAAACATTTCTTACGGGCGAGCAATGTCATAATTTAAAGAAAAAAAAATTGTTTTTCTATATGTTTGTTTTTGTATTTTTTTACAACTTGATTGACATCTCGATAACCCAGTAAAAAAATTAGGACACAAACCAGACTGATGATCGAAATTAACTAAAAATCCAACTTTGTATTTACATATATTTATGTTATGCAAACAAAGCTATCGAATATGCATTTGAATATATGTATACATTTTTAATTAATAAAATTAATATTAATATTTATAAATAAATAATTAATTAATATTGAAAAGTGGATTGGTTTTAGAAAGCTTAAAAAACATCTTTAATACCAGATTTATGGACCTTGTCTACAATTACTGAATTTATTAATTAATTTTCAATGCCCTCTAAATTTTTCAAAATATATAAATAAATAATTAATTAATTATTAGTGTGACAAAATTAAATATCTTTGCCTCCGAGCGTTTATTTTAAAATTTTCGTCAATGTTTTTATTACATATAAATGTGAAAGTGTATTTTCAAAATTAAAAATTGTAAAATCAAAACACAGAAACCGGATCTCAGACAAACACCTCGAGTCAGTTTTGCAACTATCAACCACAAATGTTTAAATAGACATGGATAACATTATCGAAAATATGAACGAATCAAATTAGTATACATATGTATATACATATGTACATACATACATATATGTCCCACATTTCATTCTTTTCATTGCTGGGTTGGATATGTTCGAATCTAAATAAAAAATTGTTTTTGTATTTCCATAGAAACGTTTCGGGAGTATACAAATTTTATTTTCCTATGCTCGCCTATGCTCGCCATATACACAAATTTCTTATGAAAGTGTATAGGCGAGTAAAATCCTATACTTACGAGCATTACAAAAACAAAATGTGTATGCGAGTATAGGGCTTGGGCATCTATGCCTTAGATAAAGCGAGAAAACAAGCTATGTTATCTTGTTTTGAAAGCCAGGTAAAAGCCAATGTGTTGAAACGTTAAAGCATGCTCACTGTGTTGTGATTGGCTGTACAAACAAAATACACATTGTGAGGTGGATTGGTGGTGTATTTGCGCTATTTTCTTAGCATGCTTTTAGGCACCGGATGTACAGTGGGGGCTATATTATTGAGAACTTAAATAGTAAACGCATTTAAAACGTAAAATAACCAGATTTTAAAGAAATTTGTAAAATGAAATGAACGAAAATATGTACGCAAGCCGAGCTTCTCAGCTTGTATGAAGCGTCGACCTCTGGTATATACCAAATCGGGTTGATATTAAACGCTTAAATTATATCCAGCTCTAGTAGCTAACTCACTTACATCTACGCTCGCATATACATAGTATGTATCTAATCACCAAGGCAATGTGCCATCTTAATTTATGTACTACATCAAATCAATTACAATAACAATTAGTGGAGCTTTATATTAAGTCCAAACTTTGGACTCCAAAGTCGAATTTCGGTTATATATTTATAGGCACATTTGGGCTGGTATGTTTGCATGAACACAACTTCATACATACAAAATTACAAAATTAATCCACATTAGGGGGTGCTATATTACATTTCGTTAATCTATTTCTATGACCAATGGGTGAGCCAAAATCGGCATGGTCTTAACCATCGATGGATCTAGTCAAAAAACGATTTTTATATATATTGCAAACTATTTGTGCATATGAATACCAAAAAAAATCAAATCGCGGCAAGTGTTCATCTGCATGTACATGATCTATGTGTCAATGGACCTTGTCATGGCATACACATGTATATGTGCATTCAGGCAAACATGGAAACGATATGAATTGTCCCTCCAGGAGAGGCTAATCCTCACCGTCTAACCCTACTCCCTCACCACCTACAAGGCGCCTTGAAATTGGGTACTTGGAGTGTGGTCCACCACAGTGAAACCCGCCCTGTTCTCCTGTCGGGCTACAGAGTCAACTTTACGATAAGAGAAAATCTACCACATTCACAGGAGGTATGACGACACCGCCTTTGGCTCACTTCAACGCCTCAAGGGCTTCCTAGATGTTTGAACCGATGGTCGTGGCGACCAAAAATTTCCAGCGACACTAACACACTAACAAATTGCCGACTTCTTGGCTGTTTACATATGCATGCGTATTTCTATTGGCCTGTGTCCACTCATACAGTTTGTCAATTAATTCTTTGCAAAATGAAAACAGTTCAGAAATTTGTTTTCATACTGGTATTTCGTCAATTAAACTTAGCTTTTAATTTTTTTTTAAATGCTAATATTAAATTTAATATGTTTACAACATTTAGGACCAAAAAAATCCAAAACCTAAGGCATAGATACAACAGAAAAAACAAAAGTTCAAAAAATTATAAAAAACATTTTGTCAATTAATTCTTTGCAATTTTTTCATATGTGACAGAAATTGAAAAAAAAAACAGACCTCATCGTTGAAATTTTGGTATGACGGCCACTAGCCTCAACCACACATTGTAGACGAAGGGTTATGGAATGAATCAGGTCCTTCAGACAATAAATTTCGGGTATTTTATGCCATTCTTCCTGAATGGTATTAATTACAGCCTTTATCGCTAGTAGACCTTCGTTTTCTGTCTTGCTATTTCAAGAAAGGCCAGAAATTTTTGACTGGGTTTAAGCTAGGACTTTGGGCAGATCTATCCATGGCTTTGGTGCAATTATGCAGTACCCAAGTCCTGCACAGCAACGATTTGTTTTTAGGATCGTTGTTCGGGTACAACTTTTACTTGAATTTATTGGCGTTTTTTGGTTAAAAAATGCAAATTTTTATTGCGATTCTCGACTACTCGTGTCAGGCTAAAACTCCTTCGTCATCAGGTCATTAAAGATCCGCAGTCCGCCAACCATTCTTTGAGGATACACACCTCCACGTTATTTCAGACAATTTTCGAAACATATGATTTGGTCTAATATTCTTCAGTAGCAGAGCTGTGTTGATGTTCTTTTTGCGATGAAACAAAAATACGCACGATGTATCGCGATACATCGCGATGGACACAAAAAAATTTCGAGAACGACCAACGCAGCTCTGCTACTGAATAATATTAGACCAAATCAGATGTTCCGAAAATTGTCTGAAATAACGTGGAGGTGTGTATCCTCAAAGAATGGTTGGCGGACTGCGGATTTTTAATGACCTGATGACGAAGGAGTTTTAGCTTGACACGAGTAGTCGAGAATCGCAATAAAAATTTGCATTTTTTAACCAAAAAACGCCAATAAATTCAAGTAAAAGTTGTACCCGAACAACGATCCTAAAAACAAATCGTTGCTGTGCAGGACTTGGGTACTGCATAATTGCACCAAAGCCATGGATACATCTGCCCAAAGTCCTAGCTTAAACCCAGTCAAAAATTTCTGGCCTTTCTTGAAATAGCAAGACAGAAAACGAAGGTCTACTAGCGATAAAGGCTGTAATTAATACCATTCAGGAAGAATGGCATAAAATACCCGAAATTTATGGTCTGAAGGACCTGATTCATTCCATAACCCTTCGTCTACAATGTGTGGTTGAGGCTAGTGACCGTCATACCAAAATTTCAACGATGAGGTCTGTTTTTTTTTCAATTTCTGTCACATATGAAAAAATTGCAAAGAATTAATTGACAAAATGTTTTTTATAATTTTTTGAACTTTTGTTTTTTCTGTTGTATCTATGCCTTAGGTTTTGGATTTTTTTGGTCCTAAATGTTGTAAACATATTAAATTTAATATTAGCATTTAAAAAAAAATTAAAAGCTAAGCTTAATTGACGAGATACCAGTATGAGAACAAATTTCTGAACTGTTTTCATTTTGCAAAGAATTAATTGACAAACTGTACATACTTATGCATGCCCATACGTACATACATACGTAACTTATAACCTAGAAAAACCTGTTGCAGCTTCCCAAGGTTGTGGTGCCTGTCCGTTTGCGTGCCGGCAATGTTTCGGCTTGCACCGGCGTTGACGTACGTGGTGCTTGGGTTGGTTTGTGGCCGTTTGAAGTGACTTTTGAGCTCATGTGTGGATCTGGGTGTTACGGATCTTCGCTTCTGGTTACTTACGTTCGGTCATGATGGTTCCGGGTGAACTTACGTGGTTGTTGTGGTTTTAGGCGGCGTAAAAGTGGCTTTATCCGGTATGATGGGCATCGATGGAGTTCAGACGCTCTTGGCTGTTTGGCTGACGTCGAGAATATTGGCCGTGGCATTTAATTTGCAGTGGGCAGCAGCACATACCCTGCTGCCACCGGCAATGACACTGTGGGTTCACCTGGAGATGCTTGTGGCTCCGAATTACGTTTTGCTGCCAGCCGAAATAGCGTATGTCGCCTTTGATGGCGCTCAAGATGATCCCCTCCGCCAAAGTGGCCGCTCGAGCACGTGGTCTCAAATGTTCACCTACATCAGGAACGTAACTCATCATTTTCGCCGGTTTTGGTGGCACACATTTTGATCCAACATTCTTACCTAGTTCCGTACTTGCTGCTAAGATGCGTTACTGCTGGGTGCTTCGGTGAGGACACACTCTTCCCACGCGGCGTGCACGCCGCCACTGACTACAAAAAAAAGAAAATGCTTTTGTGCAAATTTGCCGCTGGCTCGCCAATAAACTCGGATTACAATTCTGAGGTTCGTCCCGTGTTGTTGCCGTGGCTAGTTTTCCTCGATGCTACGGCACGTTGTAGAAATTTCTAGATTTTTCCAGCGCAGTTTTAACCGGTTTGACGACTTTGAATCTCAAGTCTTTTTTCGTTCGTAGTTGCCGCTAGAATGCGATAGACGCCAACTTTTTCACAGTTAGCTGCCATTCGGTTTTCTCTTTGTCAGTTAGTGAGATGGCCCACACGTGATTGCTAAAAAGTGACCGGCAGGGTTGTATTTGTGCCTCTCATCAAGATCCACAAGTTATGCCTCTCATCACAATCCACAATGCGTGGTTCTCATCCCAAACCACAGGGTGACCGCAACAAGTTTTTAATGTAAAATATTTTCTTCTTTCTCCTCATAGTTTGCAATTTTACCAGGAGGATATCCTCCCATATCTCGTAATACCGAATCACCTTCTTTCACCATATATTGTATTTTTGTAAATTGTAAAATCAATCCATTGAACAATAAATCAATTGAACAATAAATTTAAGGTAAAATCAAAAAGATATTATTGCTAATTTAACACGACCATTCCGCTTAACTGGCTTAAATTGCAAAATTATCTAGTTAAAAATGTGAAGTCAACAGGAAAACTCAATATTATTTTAATGTTAGTTCTCCACATTTATCTGTTATTTTGTGCGCACTTGGCCAGATATGCGCAAAAAAATTAATATATGTATATCGCACCCTAAATCATAAAGTGGCACAACTCAAAATTCAAAAATTTTCAGGAGGCAAAAAACTTTTTTCCTTTACAAGCAATGACATGGCAAAAGGCGACGTATAATGGCTATTTTTCAGTCAAAAGAGACCCGAATGAAAAGTTTTTTTGTTGGCAATCGTTAGAAAAGTCGATTTAAAGAAATTTTGAATTGTGTCACTTTATGATTTAGGGTGCGATATATTTTTATTAAAATCGTTTTCGCAGTGAAGAAAAAATTCAGTAGAAACGGAGTAAATCCTATCTAATTTGCTCCCATTTTGGTAGTAAAAGCAAACAAATACAAAAAGCGCTTTACTAAAAAAATGCGAAATAAGAAATAGTAAAATTGTAGCATTGTATACTAAATGCATATATAATTAGTATATCAGCCAAATACTATTAGATAGATAGATTTCGTGGAGGATTGTACTGATACCACTAGATCTATTGTGCCCTCTTCTTGATTACATTACTTAATCTAACCTGAGCTCCTCCAGAAATCGGATATCGCTCGGCTTTAGAGACTGAATGTGTCTCTGACCTGGCCAAGGCGTGCCCATGAATCTTTCACGCTTCCTTGTCAAATACTATTACTACAGCTATATTAGTAAATATTAATTTTATTAAAATATATATGTACATACATAGGTATTAAGGTGGAGTGAAATTTTTTTTTTTTTGGAAATTCAATTTGTTCCAAAGTCAGAATGGCACCTTTCTTGCCCAGAAATAAGCCTGTAAAATTTTATTGACCTATAATAATAAACCCGCGCCCACCACCCGAGGCGCATCCGCATGACGTACTGATTTTTTCTTTTTTAACACGCTTTTATTAGCTTCACCTGTATGTATGTATGTATGTATGTATGCATGTATGTATGTATGTATGTATGTATGTAACTTCATCCCATCCTAAAAGTTGCAACATTTAACTAAATTATTATATCTTTCAAACATTCACTTTTTTGTGTTCTCTCTATTATTTCTATTCTCCTCCTGATTCGAAACATGACATCAACAGCCCAACGGCATCATATAGTAGGACATTCAACATTATATTTTATGCTTCATTGCGGCTTTTATGTTACCTTTCTTAAAAATGGCCTCTATGAAAATCAGTTCACTCCCGTATACAAGCCAATAAGTAACAAGCTTTCAGGGTACGGAAAAACTCACTCACGAACGCTCAAAAATACATTATTCTCAAATCACAAACAAATGTTCAAAGAAAAACGTATAACCACTCAAATAGCTAGCGAACTAACGCACAACAGCCAGCGACCGCTCATAGCGTTGGCGATAAACTCAATGCATAAATTCACTCAAAAATAAAGCTTGAAGCTTCTGTTTTGTGTTTGTTGTATTTGCAATGAAATCAACCGCATGTACAATGTACATACATACATACGTATGCAGAGCAAGAACTGGTTTTGTGTTTTGTGTAAGAAGCTTTGTTTTGTCGTTGTTGTGTTTGCAATAAAAACAATCGCATGTACATACATATGTATGCAAAGCAGGAACTGGATTTGTTTGTAATTCATTTAATAGTAAGTGCTGAATCAACGAAAAGGAACCCTAATTACATTTTTATACAATGTTTTGTAAACGTGAGGTGAAAAAAATTTCTCTAAAAAAAAAAATAAAAAAAAAAAAAAAAATGCGCCACTCGGGACTCGAACCTGAGCTCCTTGGTCCGTAGGCAGCATACCTCACCATTACGCTACAAACGTATTCGGAGCTTTATTGTCTAAATTCGAATTTATTCAATCAGGTTTCTTTTTTTTTTGTTCTTTTCAAATGCTTCACCTCAACTTCTCTTCACTTTCTGATTGTAAAATATAACAAAACGTTTGGGAAATTTTGTATTTCCAAACTAGTTTGGAAAACCTTGAATAAAAGGGTTTGGAAAATATTGCATAATAAGCTAGTTTACTTCACCGCATATTGGGATTTTTGGTAGAAGTTATAAATACATATGTATGTAGATCTATTTCGGAGAACACCACATCCCATCAGACTTCTTTTTACTTTTATTCTTGCGTCCGCATAAAACATCCTTTAATGAAAAATTTCACTAAAAAGTCAAAAATAAATAATAGCTTAAAAAACTAAAAAATACGCTTTAATCTTAAAAATCGTACTAAAAATTGAGAAATAATTTAATTAGAAACAAAATGATGAACGAAAATATAAGTATTTAAGGAAAAGCGTGGGGGTGCTCAATAATATTTGAACATGAAAATATTCGATTCGTACAACTAGTACAAAAATATACCTAGTTGCGAAATTAAAGAGTACGATATATGAAATCTCAAAAAAGTCAAAATAAAATTATTAGTAAAAAAACACCGATTTTAAATATTTTGTGACATACTGAGCACCCCACGCTTTTCCTTAAATACTTATATTTTCGTTCATCATTTTGTTTCTAATTAAATTATTTCTCAATTTTTAGTACGATTATTTATTATTATATTAATATATTGCCGAGGTGCTGAGTGGCAGGGTTTGTTAAGCGCCGAGATCTAAAACTGCTCAGCCACAGAAATATGAAATCATCAGCTGAGTACGACATACATATATAACTAAAGATAGGATAGAATTTTTACGTGTTTAGAGAGGATAAAATCTTTTTCCTTATGAGAAAAAGCGAATCCGAAATATCAAATAAGCTAGAATGAGAATGAAAACTTTTACACAAAGAAAGGAAGGGTTCGTTTAATTCGAAGTTAGTTTTACAAAGCTTTAAAAAGATAGGTTTATAATGTCTTGTTGTGCGAGAAGGGACGTTAAGTTTGATTTCAGATAGCAAAAAAGGGCATAGAATTGAACCATTCAAGAGTTTAACAATGAAAATTACCCCTAACATCGCATGTTTAGAGGTGACCCCAGAGACCCACAAAGGTTCAAAACGTCATCCTATCGCCATAAAATTTTTTTGGGTTCATTAACTCGTATAAAGACAACTTTTTATTGCTGGTACGTTCAAAAAAAAAAAAAACAAAAAAAAAACAAGTAAGGAAGCCTAAGTTCGAGTGGAATCGAACATTAGATACTCAGCTGTATGCTTTCATTGTTTGTTTGCGTTTGATGGAAACACGGTGTATTTTATATAAAGCGAGTGCTGTATAAAGTGGGCGTAGCCACGTCCATTTTCAACATTTTTATCAGTGATCCAACTAAGCTTATGAATAGGGCATGGAATTTCATGTACTAAAAAATAAAAAATATGCGCATAAAAAATGCAACAAAAACTAAATATGCACGAAAAATCAAAAAAATGCATTAATTCAAATTTTTTCAACTTCAGATAATTCATGTTTATTGAAGTTACAATAGTTAAATAAATTAGGTACAAACATTTTTTAATTCAATTTTGCTCTTACGTTGTACGTTTATACATATCGTTAGCTTAGAGTGCAAACTGTGTACCTAAGTCCACTTTTTATGAAAAACTGTATTTTTATGTAGAACGCTAGAAAAATCAAATACGCACCACGCTAAACAAGTCTGTGATACTTGTCATATTTCTAATCGTTGTTATTCAGCGATACGCAAATTGTGTAAGCCCAAAAAGCGAAGAAAATTGTGTAAGTCCAAAATATTTACATGAACAGAAATTTTTTTTTCATTTCGAAATTTGTTAATTTTTTGTTTTTTGTCTCTCCTACAATGTCTGAAGAAAGAACTTAAAAAATTTGCACTCTAAGCTAGCGATATGTATGTATGTTTTTATACTAGACTAGCAAATACCCGTCCCGCTTCGCAGCGACAAACAAAAGCTTTTATGTTATAATGGGTCTCTCCCTTTACCTTTACCTTTACCTTTACCTTTACCTTTACCTTTACCTTTACCTTTACCTTTACCTTTACCTTTACCTTTACCTTTACCTTTACCTTTACCTTTACCTTTACCTTTACCTTTACCTTTACCTTTACCTTTACCTTTACCTTAACCTTTACCTTTACCTTTACCTTTACCTTTACCTTTACCGGGACCATCCATCACCATCCGGGCCCACTACTTGAACCATCTCTGGGAAACCGACTCAAAAAATAACAATGAAAATATCTGTATGTTGAAGCCTTGCTCGACACCTTTCATTTGATACCAATATCGCTTAGAAACATTCGAGGGTTGTGACGGACTTTTCCTTTGGCAGCTGGGGTAGTTCAGTCCGTCCAGGATTCCTGCAAGTAAAAAGGTTTCCTTCCCTTTTCCCCGGAAATATGAATAAATTGTTTTTTGTCTTTTCTAAATTTCAATAATTGTTTATTAAATATATTATCTAATTCTCTACAGTACTACTCCTGCTCTACTTAAAGGTGGCGCGGTGAAAGCCTTCGCTAACCTTCCGACCCACTGAAGTGAAAACCTCAGCGAATATATATACTAAGCTCTACTTAAAGGTGGCGCGGTGAAAACCTTCGCTAACCTTCCGACCCACTGAAGTAAGAACCTCAGCGAATATATATACTAAGCTCGAGTGGAGTTAGACCCTCAGTCGAGCTCCAATTGTCGGAAGTCAGAACCTCGGACAGTATACCTAACTACTAGTTACAGCCTATTACTGCAACTGATTTTCCTTGCGAATTGTTCGCCCTTTTATAGGGATCCTGCACACAGGATGCCCGTTATTCTACGCTTCGCTTATTAACTATTTACATCTATATATGTACATATGTATTTATTTACATATTGCCTTATTTTTACTTAAGCTTAGATTAACATATGTATGTCTGCCTGTTCGCTGCCTTAGCTTAATTTCTTATTGCCTTCTTTGTGCGGACTTTCGCTTTTCTTTTGCCTAAATGCGGTGGTGGTTTTTCTGTTAGCCAGTGGCTGTGCTTGCATACATGTGTGCTTGTGTGTTCGCTGTCGCTGAGTTCACTCGCCTACGATCTGCACTTGCTATCTGTATGTATGTATACTAGAGTGTCCAACAAAATAAATGCGTTTTACCAAAGTATGTTGTTGTATATCATAGATGCCCACACAAATACAGTCTCATTTTGTCGTAGTGTTGATGCATGGCGTTTGGTCGCTAGAAACGTGAGTTGCTACTTCTCTGTAATGGCACCGAACTGAGGTGTTTTTTGTTTGCTAATGATGATTTTAGGCTAATGATAATTTTCCACCTTTGTTATTTAAAATACTTGTACGTAAATACATCTCACACTCAAATGATAAATATAAATATACAGCCTTGCCCAAAAGTATTAGACACCAATGTTTCTGTAAAAATCATATTCATACGTATGTATATGGAAATATAATAAATACCCCAAAATGCAAAATACATTTGTTATAACTTTACAATAAACTTACTTCAGTAAGCAAAACGTTTCGAAAATCTTTAATATAAAACTTGTAATTCATTTAATAGTAACTGCTGAATCAACGAAAAGGAACCCTAATTCTATAATTGCATTTCACGTTTGGAAAGAAATTCTTAATAAACATTTTTATACAATGTTTTGTAAACGTGAGGAGAAAAATTTCTCCCAAACAAAAAAAAAATGCGCTTCTCGGTACTCGAACCTACGCTCTTTAGTCCGTAGGCAGCATATCTCACCATTATGCTACAATCGTATTCGGAATTAGAGTTTTTGACAAAATAAAGAACTCTAATTCATGCACGTCATCACACATTGCAGAGATGCTTAACGAACGAACGGATTCTATTCCGTTTCGTTAGTTCACAGAAATAACTTATCACAATAATATAGTTTCGTTAATTTACAAACAAAAATTATCAAAATAATTTCGTTTTGTTGATTAGCAATAAAAAATTATCAAAATGGTTTCGTTTCGGTAATTCACAAAACTAAATTATCAAAATGCAACCGTTAACGTTGAATCGAAATAAATCAACGAAAAGATCCACATTTACATTGTGCTGGCAATAGGTCCGTTCGGCGGCTGCAATTTGCAGCAAATTGCAAGCAGGGAAAAATATGTTTTGCTCTCCCGAAGAGAGAAACTTATGCAAATTTACTGGCATTTCAACGAACAGAAATTTGTCAAAATTTGCAGAAAATCAGCTGTTTGTCTTCACTCACAAGTGCATAACAAAATAAAAATTTGTCGAAATGCAATCGAAGGGGAAACTAGATGTGCATTGTTCTCCGGGGACATTCCCAAAAATTTCAAAACAGTAAGCAATGGTGGTATGCATATACATACATATGTGTGTATAATTTTACATATGTACAACAACATATGACAAGTTAAAACGGTCGGACATATCCCGGAAGCTGCATGCTTCGTGACCAGCGAACCATAAAAATAATAATAAATAAGTTTTTTCGGGTAGTCTTTTGAAAGGGTCGAGATTACAATAGGGCTCGCTTCGGATGATTTTGTCACTTAATTCTTTGAAAAGTCTTTTTGAAATACGAAAATGTGTTCGGAACTCTCTTTCCGTATAAGCCGGAACTGTTTGCTCGACGTATTGCTTTATGGAATTTCTTGAATTAGTTTCACATAAAACCAAAGCAAATTCCAGGAGTTCCTTGTTTTTATTTCTAAGTCTAACCAAAGTTTCATTTTCAATCTCGTAGAAGTATAAATTGTCTTTTATTACTCAAAACTATTTATTTAAGTGGACCGGCTTTCCATTAAGAAACCACACCCCGAGAAAAATCACTTCCTCAGAGGGGTAGAGGGACTCCTACAGATCTCAAAATCAAAAGTTGCCGGAGGCTTATAGTTTACGAGATATTTGTAGTTAAAGTTGGATGGGTTCATAGATATTACCCCAGAAAGATAACTCTGCCGGCTGATTGTTATTTTTTTAAAGCGCGACCCAAGGCCGCCACGCAAAAAGATGTTCTACACAAAAGCACTGTGGATCACTGTATACATATACATATATAACTCCAGAAAGGGATTTCTGCCGGCTGAGGTTTATATTTTTAAAGCACGGCCGAATGCCGCCAACGCAAAAAGGTTTTCCTCGGTAATAGTGCGCAGTTTTGGTGTTTTGTTTGGTGGATTTTACAACTTTACCAACAAATATCTCATAAACTATAAGTCTCCGGCAAGTTTTTATTTCTGTTCTGACATCTGTGAAAGTCATTTTTTTCGGGGCGTGCATCATTAATGGACAATTTTTCCATTTAAGTAGTATATGTATCTCCTATTTGCGATTCAACAACGCAGAATCCCGAGAGTGCAGACGATGATCCCACTGCGGTGTCATTAACAGGTTTCCTTTTAGCTGGTACCTTATTAACAAATTAAAACATTTAAATAAACTTTATAAATTAAAATAATATAATTTTCTCACTTCATTTTCTATTGAATCACATATATTCCCGATTTTCTTAGTTTTTTGACTTGAAATCACTTTCGACTTTTTTTTAAATTGCAACCATATGATCGCAAATCATATGTTTTTTCAGTCTACTGAACTTTGCAACGACAAATTTCGTCAGTAAAACTTTGCAGCTTTCTCCGTCAATGAACTGTCAAAATTGCGCTCTCTTCTGCAAATTTTGACTGATTTTTTGCCTCAAAAAACGCGAATTTGCAGTTTTTTCTGCAATTTGCAGCAATTTGCTGCCGGCGAACGGTCCTAATGCTTTCACGAGGCACATATATACATAGCTGTCGGGCATACAACAGTTTCGGTTAAATCGTTTGAGTTCGTACAAATAAAAATTCTTTTAAAACGGCAATTAAATTTACAAAAAATGAGACCAAAAAAGGATAGTATTGTTAGGAGTTTTTATAAACAAAATAAAGATGATAAGATTGAGTGTACAATTTGTGGTAGGTGTTTTTCCGCCAACCACCATGGAAATCTTAAGTCGCATTTGCAACGAAAGCATATAACTGTATTTAACAGTTACAAAAGTGACGAAGCCCTGGAAAGAAACAACGAATCCGCGGATACCAGGAAAAAAATTGTATTAAAAATGTCGCAAAACGATATTAAAAACTTGTGTGCTTCCTTCGTCACTGAATGCGGTCTGCCGTTGAGAGTTTTTAGCAGTACCACTTTCCAAACTCTATTAGGTCCGATTTGCGACCAATTGAAATTAAACCAAATAAATAGGAATAATATAGGCAATATTTTGCAACAAAAAGGAGAAATGGAGATACAATCCCTTCAACGTCTCTTTAAAAATAAGATATTTTCGCTTAAAATAGACAGCGCACAACGCCTCTATAGACACATTGTATGTATAAATGCGCAGTTGTTGCAAGATGACCAAATTATCGTTAAAACTTTAGCCGTAAAAAATTTCAAAGACAAACATTCCGCGGATAATTTAAAACAAATAATTTTAGATACATTAGAGAGGTAAGCTCAAAAACATCGGGTCTTAAACCTGCAATTTATATCATATAACTTTTTTTGATGATAGATATGAAATCAACATTGGTCAAATATACAGTATAACCAGTGACAATGGTAAAAATATGGTAAAGTGTGGCTATCTTCTGCAAAGTGAGGCTCATTACGAGGAACATTTAAGTATGTCGGAATTTCAGTCTGATGAAGATGAAGACGAGTGTAGTACAACGTGCGATACCATTTTTGATGATCCCCTGTTCGACAATTGTATGGCCACTCACTTCAGTAAGTTAAAAAATTACCACTAAATAGCATAATATAACTGCTAGTTAACTAGTATTGAAACGTGTCATAATCAGACCTGATTGTCCTGAAATATTAATGAAATTGTGTCCTGAAGTAAAACAAAATTTAACATTATCTTTATTTTATCGTTTTTTCATCAGCACTAAAGCATTCAAATTTTAATTTTAGATGACCTTTCCGTTATAAGATGTGCGGCTCACACCATTCAGCTAAGCGTACATGATGTGATCAAAGATGAGACTGTGAAAAGCGATTTTGATAACTGTCGCTTAACTGTAAAAAAAACTACGTACACCGGTCATACATCGACTACTTACTAATAACAACCTACTACCACCAACAGCGGACTGTCCGACCCGCTGGAGCTATTCCTACGAACTTTTAAAACGCTTAAAAGATGTTCGCCATTTCGTGGAAAACAATTTAGAAAACACAGCTGTCAACTGGAACTTTGTAGACGATTTTTTGACCAGTTTTGCTCCCATAAAGGCAACAACAGAAAAACTACAAAACCATAATCTCCTTTTTGGGGATTTTATCAAAATATATTTGGAAATGTGCCTGGCAGTAAGAAAAAATTCGAATTCATCAAATATTTCAAGAATTTTATACCAATCCATCGATGAAAGGAAGAAAATGTTATTGAAGAACGCAACGGTAGCTGCAGCCATTTACCTAGACCCCGACTGCACCGCTTATTGATAAGCCGTGAATTTGCACATATGAGGGCAATAGCCGTTGAGCATTTAAAAGCCCTACATTTAAAATTTAGCATGCTTTATACTCAGGTATAATATTGTGGAATATTGTTATATTCTACAATCAACAAAGTTATATTTTTATTTTATTTGCAGTCCACAGAACCAGACAGCTTTGATACTGATATACTACAAAACGATAACACAGATACCATTAACACAGATACAGATTTGCTTGAAGAATTGCTAAACCAAATAAGTTCGCCGGTACCGATTGCCTCATACAGTTCAGAAGCCCATTTGGCTATTGAATCTTTTAATGAAACAACAGACACTAAAGCCAGTTTGATAGATTTTTGGGAACAAAGAAAATATAGCCACAACATTCTTTATCAGCTTGCCCAAATAATACATGCAACACCATCAACGCAAGTTAGTGTTGAGCGAGCATTTTCCACACTCAATTATATCGTTAATGACTACAGATCAAATTTAAGTGATGAGCTCACAGAAATAATTTTCATTTTAAGACTAAATAATAAATAAAAATATTTGTTATTTCGTATCGTTCCTGATTACTATGCTCTGTATAAGAAAGTTACTTTTAATGAAATATGAATGAATTTTTTTTTTATGCTTTGTTCTTTATTTAAAAATTCTCTGTATACGAAAATGATCTTTATATGAAATATGAATGTGAACTGAAGACTGAAACACTAGTTTTATTTAACCTATGGAAAAACCTTTAAGTATCACCTTGGAATTCTACAGATGTTTTGATATAATGCAGACACAAATATCTACCATTCATCACAATCATACATATCCATACTACCTATGGGCAAGCTCCACAATCCATAGAGGCGGCAGAAATATGAAGATATAATAGCAGTGTTTTTATTCAAGCGCATATACATCTGCGCTTAAATTTTGTATGGATTTCTAAGCGCACATCTGTATCCGCGCTTAGTTGTCCATACAAAATTTAAGCGCAGATGTATATGCGCTTGAATAAAAACACGGCTAATGTATTTCATAAGATGTATTTTACAAAGGGAACAATGAAAAATGTACACGTACATACACACATGCACGTTTTGCTCATCACATACATAAATATGTACAAATATGTATGTTTTCCATAAGCATAACAAGCCTAATACATAGTCATTAAAAAAATTGTTATGCTAGGTAAATGTCCATGGTATTCTTTTATTTAGAAAACAAATGCTTGTACATCACTTGCAATTTCGGCTTTTTTTATTGCGCCCTCCAATTATTTAAAATAACACCATTCTTAGCAATTGTGCCCGGTTTTACTCCGCCGTCGTCCCAAATATGTACCTATTTGTTAACTATGGAAAATCACACTATTTGAGGTGGTACGAGATGATGAAAGTTATGGGATATGCGTAAATGCATTAAAGCAATATGCATATTGAAATATTCAACATTTGTTTATTTTTTACCCATTTCGAGATTGAGGTACTATGTACTTCCATTTGCGAAATGATTTCGTTGTGCTCTGCAAATGCCTCCATTCCTAATATTTGGATTGAGCAGGGACAACTGACCATGGGAATAATATTCTGCAAATGATTAGGTGAAATATATACTTATGTATATTATTAAAAATATTTAAAATTATAAAGATTTAATGCAAAACTTTAACCAAAACCACGCATTCAAAAATCCAATTGTTTACTTTTCAGTATATGCATGAATTGTGCAGGTATGTATTTAAGCAGGGCTTCGGAGCGCAGCGGAGCTACGAAACTAATTGATACGGAGCTAAAGTTCGGTATCCACATGATGTTCTTAGGTAATTTCGACTTTCCTTATAAAGTGTATACTGTCTAAAGGAAATTTGACCCAAAAAAATGTCTTGAATATTTCTGGAGCACTTTTTTATAAGGAGTTTTAGCAAGTTTGCCAATCGACTTTTCTTGGCTACAATAAAACCAACCCGAAAGCAGAAATGAACATTAAAATTTATTGACAAAAAGTTTTTCACTGCGGCACGTTCTTTATGCCGGAATCGCAATTTGGCGTTCGGTCGGTCGCGCTTCTGACAAGTGAGTAGAAATGTATGAAAATATATGGAGCAAATCGCATTGTGACCTCAAGCGTTTGATCGTAAAATTTTTGTAATATCGTATGTTTATTGCAACCCTGTATAACGCCTGAGTTGAACATTTCTCTACTAGGTCGGGCGTTTGACATAAAATAAATTCGAATTGATTTCTTTCGATGAAAAATTAGAAATTTATGAAAAAATTCAAGAAAATATGTTAGTGGCAGTGAACATGTTTGCAATCCAATATCTAATATCGAATGTCAGTGTGAAGCGGCTTTGAGGTACGATCAACGCGCGACCGACCTAACGCCAAATTGCGATTCGGGCATTAAGATTTGATATACACATATCGCCACCAGGGTTTACACTAAGGAAATTTTATTCTTACCTAAAACCTAACAAAATGGCTTGCAGCCTATCAATTTTTGTCGCAAAACGCGATATTTTAACTACGTTACTCTCCACTTTCGTTTGTTTTAGTCAGAGGTGTAATTATTATTAGAGAAACAATAAAAATAAAGAAAAAATTATTATTGAAAGAAACATTTATGTAGATTAGAAGTCTTTCCATAATAGTTATTTTTTATATATTTTTTTTTTAATATTTTTGTAATTATTATGAATGAGAAATTTTGTTTTATTTTTTCATTGAGCTGAATATCAAAAAAAGTTTTTGAGTAATTATTATCAGTAACACATTTTTTTTAAGTCTTTAAAGACATTTTCTTTGAGACGAGTTTCAAAAAGTAATTATCATGTGACAAATTGGTTTTTATATCTTCGATAAGAATCTTTCATACAATTAAGAAATTGGGAACTTGAATTACTTATATGAAAGTTACTAAAAATTCAATGATAAGAAAAAATTTCTGAAAGACTTTTTTTGAAATTCGTCTCAATGAAAGTCCTTGAAGACTTAAACAAATATATTTGAAATAACTATTAGGCAAAAATGTAAGTTTTTGAATAATAATTATAGATTTTTATCGTTTTCATTAAGAAAAAGTTATTATCAAGGCTTATGATTCTGAAGGAAATTTGGATCGTTTTATTATTTTAGTTTTAATAAAATTTTTTCTTTAACGGATTTGGCGCCTTATCCTTTGCTATTGAAACATACGCAATGTAATGACTAATGGGCCCGTCAGAATGAATACTTTTCCAGCAATCCAGCTCCGTTTAACTGACACATACTTCAATTTCATATATTTGTTACGGCAAAGTTGAAGTACTGAATGTGTCAATCGTCATTCAAATACATGTAATTCCACTCTGCTGTCAGTTAAACGGATTGCGGGATTGACGGAAAAGTATTCATTCTGACGTCCCTATAAGATGTATAAATATCAAAAAAAAAATTTGGAGCGGAGTAGGAGCGGAGCTAACGAAACAAACAATTTACTCCGTAGCCCTGTATTCGGCCGATTGTACGTGACGGCATTGCCAACTCATTAACAACATAAAGTGTAGGATTTTAACGTTATGAATTTGGTTATGATAACGCTAATCAACGAAATGAAATTATTTTGATAATTTCTTTTTGCTAATCAACGAAATGGTATTATTTCGATAATTTCATTATCGTTATTTTGCGACTATAAATTATTTTGATAATTGCGTAAACGGTAAAAACCTGAAAAGTTTCAACGGAAACGATTGCTTTTTTTCGGTAAACGATAATATTAACGTTACGATGCATCCTTGACACATTGTGGACATTTTCGCAAATAAAAATTATTTACTTGCATTCATAATTGCGCATAACGGTTACGCAGCTGGCAACCACGAGCTGAATTTCAGAAGAAAAACAACCAACGGCAAAGTCGACTGAAGTAGTGCTTTGCTACGTCACGTCAGTATACATATATGGCTCTGCTACAGCGCTGCGCTCGCGAGCAGCTTCGTGGGCATCTATGTTGTATATATATTCTGCATATAAAATCTATTTGTATAATTAGAAATATGCATGTTGTATATATGTAAATGTACATATGTATGTATAATTCAGGTACATATGTATATATGTATATATAAATACATAAATTCAATATAGTAACGTTGGTATAAAATGTATGTAAGTTACGCTTTGCGTATAGACATATATAATATATGTATGTATGTGTATAAATTCAAAATATGTATATAAATTCATTTGTTAGATCTCTTTGTATACTCCATGTACGTCTGTATGTATTTGTGGGACACCTAATCCTCCGGATTGGGGTCGTCACAGGGTCATCCGGGTCCACGTTTTGGCCCATATTTGGGGACTCTGCCTAGGCATTGCAATGAAAATAACTCTATGTTGAAGGCCTGCTCAGCACCTTTCATTTGATCCCCATATTGCTCAAACACTTGCTGGGTCACTCTGGGTCCACATTTGGGCCTATATTCCGGGATGTTCCCACTTTTTCGAAATTCTATATATCCTATTATGTGCGCTAATACCATACGAATCTACTGTGAAAATTTCATAAAGATCGGTTGATTACTTTGGGAGTCCATAAAGGACACACACACACACACACACACATCCATTTTTATATAATAGATATGTACATAAATTCAGTCTTGAACATTTCATAATTTGTAAAGGTTAATCCTTATTTAACGATTCATTAGCATACACAATGAAATATTTTTTCATATTCTCAAAAAGAAAACTTTGCCGATTCGGTCGAAAAAAGCTCTTATACATAGAAAAGGAACGTTCTACATCCACAGAGGTAATAGGAGCATGTTTGAAAACGGCTCTTTGTCGACAGGTATTCACCGTATCGAAAATACTAATAATAGCCGTGTTCACACGAAACTCTATTCGTCGTCAGATGACTGTTATGCATGAATTTCGTTTGTATAAAACTGTCAACTAGCAAATTACAAAAATAGGCAATATAATGCGAAATATGTAATAAAAAAATACAAACAACGCAAAATATGTAAAAATATGCATATGTGACCAAAATATGCAAAAACATTTGAATGCCATTTTTAAGACAATTTCCCGATTCGCAAAGATTGTTTATTTATTTTGCTCTACCTAAATCTAAGAAAAACATGTATTTGCATAGATTTCCATGCCCTACTTATGAATATTATTCTTTGTGCAAAATTTCATTTCTTTATGACTTCTAGTTACAAAGATGTCACGTTACAAATTCCAAAAGGGTGTTCCAGAAATATCTTTGTTATAAAGTAGGCGTGGTCATAAACCGATTTCAATAAATTTCTGCGTGTCTATTAACACAAGTTATAAAAGTGTATAAATCAAGTTTCGTCATAATATCCCAATTATTTGTCGAGTACGCACCAACTTTCGTCATTATATATAAATTATTTGTCGAGTTATGGGCTCAGAATTCTCGTATATTCCTGTTTCTAAAAAGAGGCGTGGCACCGCCCATTTTCCAAAATTTTTGTGTTCTTTGTTTTATGTCCATAGTTAGACTCATGCGACAAAATTTCAGTGATAGATCTTTATATTTGACAGAGATAAGGCTTAAAATGTTTGTATTAGGTCACTTTATAATACACATATATAAAAAGGGCGTGGCCGTCAACCGATTTTAACTATTTTCCGTCCAAATGTTTGTCTAAGTAAGTAAATCAGGCGTACCAAATTTCATCGATATATCTTCAATAGTTTCTGAGCTATGACATATAAAGCTTTCAATGTTTGACCCTTAATATGTGGGCGTGGCACCGCCCATTTTCCAAAATTTCATCAAATTTCTTCATAGGGGCCTGAGCCCAATACGTGGGTAAAATTTCATCGCTCCAGCTATATTAGTGACTGAGATACCAAGTTTCCGATTTTTTCTATATAGGAAAAGTGGGCGTGGTCATGGTCCGATTTCGCCCATTTCGATACCAACTTGCATTTCAAATTTCATCAAAATATCTCAATTTTTGCGCGAGTTAGAGTGTTTACAGACGGACGGACGGACATGGCTCAATCGATTTCTCTTTTCACCCTGATCATTTTGATATATATAAGTCTATATCTATCACGATTATTTCATTCTGTTACAATCCACCGTTATGTGATTAAAACTATAATACTCTGTGTACTAGTACAGCTGAGTATAAAAATCTCCATATGTTTTCACTCCACTTTAATACATATATATATGTACAATGTACTTTTTATTGGTTGTATTCTGTACCTCATCTGAAGTCACTAAAAGCACAAAAATTTCCGAAAATAGGAGTGGCACCGGCTCCGTTTAGAAGCAGGAATATACGACATTTCGGAAGCAAAAACTCGACAAATAATTGATATATTACGACGAAACTTAGTGTATACACTTTTATGGCTTGTAGTAATACATGCTCAAAATTTTAGCAAAATCGGATGACGACCACGCCAAATTTTATATATGGAAACTATAACGGGGACTAATAGAAACATTGGGCCGTATTAATAAAAAACCAAGCAAATGCTTTTACTCGGGATTTCGAAAATTTGACATTACTTAATTTGTATGAACCAAATTTCAAAATTTGAGTAAAAGGTCAGAAATCTTAAGCAAAAGCAAATGCTTGGCTTTTATTAATATGACCCATTGTAAGCGAAATCTTTGTCAAATATAGAGATAATTCATCGAAACTTTGTGGCATGAGTCCCAATAGGCCGGAAACAAAAAACAGAAAAACTTTTGAAAATGGGCATGACACCGCCCCTTTGGATTCTTGTTTTTGCATATAAAAATTTTAAATGTTGACGAGTTATTTTGAGGCACCCTACCACAAAAAGTTCAAATAATTACCTTTCAAATGCAGTTTAAATCTTTGAAATATCTCTATTGGTTCAAAAGTTATGATTTTTGCAACGAAAAAAACCAAAAGGCACCGTTTTACTTCCCTTCATTCATGTGCACTCAAACAAACTAGAATGATTCGGTTGATTCGTTTATTTTTCTAGTGCTTTTAATGTTCTCTCGCACACTACTCGCAAGGCACAGAAAATATACTGAAGCGTGTGTGCTCATGGCTAAATGGAAGTGAGCGAACTGCATTGTCACTCAACTCCTGCTAGCATATAGTACTGTCGTGCAAGTGCTGATTGTCTCTTAAACCGAATCAAGCATAACATTAGCAATGACACCGAATCACACAGTGTTCAAAAAAAGCGAGTGAGCTTACGAAGGACTTTAGTTCTCAAATACTTCTCAACCCAGCGGCGAAAATTTTTCTTACAGAATCGATTAAGTCATGCATAAGGCTGTAATGCACACCACCTCATATCCAGATCTGTTATAAATTTTCATATACATGGCCGCAAAAGTAGAGTGAATGCCTACACGTTAAATACAAAGTAATCAGAGTAGTGAAGTGTTCATCCAATGAGCATATCACTAACTAGCATACATTGTAAGCTGTAGGTAGGCAGTTCGAATCCTACTTCGCCAACGTTGTAAGGTGGATGTAGGTGGACTGAATACAAATACAACTCCATTTACAGGGTAAGTTGTTGGTAGGCACCTTGAATCTACTTTCGCTTACCTTTTAAGGTGAACGTAGGCGGACTGAATACAATTCCGCTTACATTGTAAGCTGTGGGTAGGCAGATAGAATCTTCCATTGCTTTCCTTGTAAGGTGAATGTAGGCGGATTGTACACAATTCCGTTTATATTGTAAGCTGTAAGGAGAAATTTCGAATACAAAAACCACCACTACCCCCACTAATCATATGCATGTACATATGCAAGACTTGCAGATATGTAATACAGTAAAGAAAGTTACATAAATGGCTAATGACCGCTTCACACATAGGCTTGCCCAGCCAATTTATGCTGGGACTGTCACTGGTATGTATGTACATATGTATGTATTCCTATCAAAGGCTGAAAGAACGAACATTTTGAACCCGACCCCCTACCCAAACACAACCTCATTTTTAGAAATTGCATTTTCCAAAAATTGTGGACGTAGCAATGTATCGAAATATTCGAAAAATGACGATAATTGGTACTTTTAAAGTGTGATTACTAGGCAATGGCTTCACCGATTTCAAAGATATTCATATAAACTGTTCTTTTGTTTTAGTACACTGCAAAAAAAAATGTTTTCCAAAAAAAAAAAAAATTTAAACTGGAAAAACACTTCAGAGATCAAGCGATTTTGAAAAATAAGAATTTTTTCTTGAAAGGTGTATTCAATATATATCTACATATCGTCGGTGATACTGCAATACGTTCCAAGTCAAAAAAAATCAATTTTTATTTTATTCATTATTATCACTTTTCACGTCTTCCAGAACCCGCCTAAATTACGGTTTTACTCATTTGCCTATCAGAAGAGAGAGTTCTTATGTAAAGCAATACGTAACGGTTTCAAGCATCAGGCATGCAAGGTACAGCAATACGTGCCAAGTCATGGTTTAGTTGCTAATAAGTGGTTTTATTAAAAGCGTTAAAATTGAAAAAAATAAAAAAAAATTTGTGAATCCTTTTGCTTTTTAAGGTAACAAGAAGTTTTTTCTACTAAATTTTTAATTACTAATTGTGAAAAAAGAACAATTTTTGATTTAAAGTAATACGGCTATTTCCTAACCTCAAACTTGTGATATTAAAATTATTGAATGATTTCATGATGAAGTAATAAAGGTGCAATCGTCGCATCAACTGATTTCTTCTTCTTCTTCTTCAAATTTGTGTACTTCTGAGTGTAACTTTGTGATTTTTTTTTTGCTTCTATTACATACATATTGCTAGAAATCAACATAAAAATGCACGTACCAAATATGGAATCAGACACACCACCTTTTTTATTGCATCATGCATAAAGCGCAGCTTTCTATGCATGTGATAAGCTTTACTTTTTTTCTTTTCAAGACTCAATGGACAACAGGCTTCAAGAAAAAAGCACTGAGAACGTGCGATCCTTGTATTTGGATGAGAAAACTGGAGAGCTTCGCAATGCTGACAGCACATCCTCTACTTGTTCGTTAGATTTTTCAGAGTCTGAATCTGATTTTGTTTGTGAGAATATACCTGACAGTAGCTTTTCGGAAAACGAGGATAACATGTCTTGTGAAGAAATTCTTGATCCTGCTACCGGGCTACTTAGTATAGAAAAATCTGGCGATCATCGAGCAAAAAAGCGCCGAAGTGCAGGACAGTGTGATCGATCGCAATGGAAAAGACCGAAAAATGCACAAGCAAGATTGAAAGCAGAAGCCTACATAGGCTTTAAGAAAGATGAGAGGGGAAAGTATGTTCAAATTGCGTGTAAGCCAGCGAAAAGTATTTCAAAACGTTGTAAAGGGCATGTACGCGCACAAAAGCAAGGCGGACCAAAGCAAGGTTTTGTTTGTGACAAAATAAGTGAATCTGAAAGAAATATAATGTTTAAAAATTACTGGAAAATGCAATCTTGGGAAGCTCGGAAAGTCTTTGTGCGAAGTCTTGCTTTGAAGAGCGAACCTCAGTATAGGAAAAAAAATGTAGAAGATTCTAATAGGAAGTTTACCATGAAATATCATTTGGTTCTACAGACAGAGAATGGTACGACAAGATTCTATGTCTGTAAAGAAATGTTTATGTCAACCTTAGGAATTGGAAAAAGACAGCTGCAAGATTGGTTGCAAACCGGCAGTGATACTGTACCTAAAACTAAAAATATTGTTACTGACAGAGAGATATCAATTACTAATTTCTTAGACAAGCTTCCTAAAGTTGAATCTCACTACTGTAGAGCATCTTCCAAAAAGTTATACTTGGAGCCAATATGGGATAGTTATAATCATATTTTTAAAGAATTCCTAAAGGACTGTGAACAGTCTAATCAAATCCAATGCTCAAGAAAATATTTTGTAAAGATTTTACGAAAATTAAATTATGACATCTTTAATCCACGAAAAGACCAGTGCAATACGTGCTTGAGCTTTAAACAAGGTAATTTATCCCAAACTACGTATGATGAGCATCAATCGAAAAAATCTAAGGCAAGAATTGAAAAAGAAAATGATAAGTTAAATAGTGATAGCTTAACTTTAGTTTATACCATGGATGTACAAGCTGTACTCCTTTGCCCAAACATCCAAGCTTCGGCTTCATACTATAAAACTAAGTTAAAAGTTCACAATTATACTATTTATAATATTAAAAGTAAAGAAGTTTCATGTTATATTTGGCATGAAGGCAACGGTGGACTAGAAAGCGACGTTTTTGCTTCTTGTTTGACTACACATCTTAAGAGTGATATCGATAAGTTTTGTCCTACTAAAATTATACTATGGAGTGATGGCTGTGGTTACCAAAATCGTTGTTTGACATTGGCCAATGCTTTGCTTAATTTGGCTGTAGATAATAACGTTATAATTGAACAAAAATATCTCGAGGTTGGTCATACACAAATGGAAGTCGATTCGATTCACAGTACAATCGAGAAGAAGTTACATGGGCGTAAACGAGACATTTTTGTTCCTGCAGATTATGTCAATTTAATAAAATCAGCCAGATTAAATCCTGAGCCTTACCGAGTATTTTTTTTATATTATAAAGATTTTTACAAATTTTCTCAAGGAAGGTATAAGAGCCTGAGACCAGGAAATAAAAAAGGTGATCCGTGTGTTACAGACCTTGTAGCTTTACATTATGATCCAAAAGATGGTGTAATTAAATATAAAATAGACTTTGATCAGAGCTGGGATAATTTACCTAGAAGACCGAAAGCAAGCACTTCCTTAAATTTAAGCGAACGTCCTCCACTTTACATGAAGCCGCTCGCTATAGAAATAACAAAATTTGAGCATCTTCAAGAAATGAAAGTACTGATACCATCCGATTATCATACTTTTTATGATAGCTTAGAACATGGATGTGCAGGTATTGAAACATGTACTCATATTCGTAAATCACTTTAAATCCCAAGCGTTTTTCATTTTTACTTTTACTACCTATTTTGTTATTGTTTTTTAGTTAAAAGTTGAAATATAGAAAATATATTTTATGTTTACGAAAGTGTTTTATTTAACATTGAGTCAAATCAATATGTTCCATGTCAACATAACAGGTAATAATTATTATTGCAATACGTTCTATGTCAACCTTTTTTCTAATTGCGGTCTGATAAAAAGGTCATTCACATACTATAAAATAGCTTTTGTTTTTAGTATGACGGTACTGGAATATAACAAATATCGCGCAAAGTAAAAAAAAAATATAACGTTTTTTCTCTCTCCTGAAAACATTGCTCATGGCGACATAGAACGTATTGCAGTATCACCGACGATATAACATATCTGAAAACTAAAATGGCCTTTTTTATTTTTTTTTTATTTATTTAAGTAAATGCATCTCTTGGTTACTTTCTTACAAGGCCGTATTTAGGGGGGGTTTTGGGTGTTTGAACCCCCCACGAAATTCTGGTAGATAAATTTTACTTCTATCATAATCAAAGCTATATGTTGAAAACACTAGTTTACAAATATTAATTTGAGAAAATACCAAGAATTTCAGGTATAGGGGAGAGCTGGCATGAACCTTCTGAGGTCAAAACCATTTTCTTATGGTTAGGGTTTTGAGATGACGTAATTTTGGGTTTTGTTGGTTACAACGTCAATCAAAAATTCTTTTCGCTGAAGTTACAAATACCCACAAGCCAGGCGCGGATCCAGGATTTCGGCAAGGGGGGGGTTTTGAAAATTTCTTTTTTTGGAAGATGTTTTTTAAGGGCAGACGCTGCACATAAGTAGATTTTACGAATTTATGCGGCCAAAATTGAAAATTTTAAAATTGGTGCAAATACAAAATCCAAAATCGCTCTGCGTTTATAATAGACCGGGCGATAAAAAAACCGGTCTTCTCGGCTTTTATAGACAACGGGGGTGTCTCTGCCGCTAGTCGAAACTTATTATTCTCCCACTTTTTCGATTTTTTATTTTTTACGTATTTTAAGTAAACCATTTTTAAACGTCAATATTTTCAGTTTTAAGAGAGTTATCAAAGTAAACATCATGGATTCGAGTTCTTCAGGTAAATATCATTATTTATTGAAGAAATCGTCAACCTAGCATAATAAAAGACCCACCATTTTGAAGCTTTTAAGCATATTGGCCTTTCTTGAAAAAATATTGTTAATTTTTTTATTCAAAAGCATTTTAGTTATATTATCGCCTCCCGTCAATTTCTCTACGGAAAAATGCAAAGCCAGAAATTATCAACAATGGGTCGTATTAATAAAAACGAAGCAAATACTTTTACTCAAGATTTTAGAAATTTGACATCAATTTGTATGAACCAAATTTCAAAATTTGAGTAAAAGGTCTCAAATTTTAAGTAAAAGCAAATGTTCAGCTTTTATTAATATGACCGAGTGGATTAAAAATTGGCCTATTTGGAAAATTACCTGCTTTCGTATTTTTAGTATTTCCAATTTTTCAAAGTCAAGGAAATACTTATCATAAAAAGGGGCTAGGAATCCTAAAGCTACATTTTTTAGAAGAGTTTTGAGTATGCAATTTTGCAGCTCATTCAATTTTAATATAATAATATGCAACATTCAACTTTTTGAAAATTTTCATTGGCTTTTCGGAAATTTTAATTGGAACGGTCTCACCCTACACCCTACAGAAAAAAACTTATAAAATCGACGGAATTTTTCACAGCATTGAGAATTTAATTTTTTACACTAAAATTGGTTGGCTACATAACAGTACACTTAGAAATCTCCTCAAAATCTTCTATAAATTATGGCCTTGCTTTGAAATTTTTAATCCACTTTCAGAAATGTCTACGATTTTTCAGATTTTTTCCATAAGCTCAGAAATCCTGCTTAAAACGATTTTTATTGAAAAATTTTCTATATTTTTAAATTAAAATAAAAAAGTAAAATTTTCGACAGAACTCTTTGAAATAAATTTAAAAACTTTGGCGTATGATTTTTTTTTTTTTTTGAGTCACTCTATATATTTTTCAATAAAATCGACTTTTAACTCAAATGATTAAAAATTTTGCATTAAACAAGCAATTTGGAATAGATGTAGACAATAAAATATTTTTGGCCGCATAAAACTTGAAAATCTAGCTATGTGCGCTGGTGAAAATATGGACTAATACCACCTACTATTATTATTCTATATACTAGTAGTTGCGCCATTTCCCGCACCTTAAAAACACCAAATTCAAAACACTCCAAATTAACAATATGTATGTCATCACATAAAGTGCAGGAGATTTCAATTGAAGTTCTAAATAACATGTATAACGTATGTATGTATATTTTTGCATTGGTACGTGGGAATGAGTATCGTATGGTATTGGTGGCAAATTGATCCTCAATTTCACTTACCCTTGCATTTAAAGCCAAAATAAATAAGAATATATGTATGTAGTACTTTTTGGTTATATTTATATTTTTAATAGAATTTTTACTTTATTGAAGTTCTTGTGTTTATATACTCAAATTTTTAAAAGATTAATTTAAACAAGTATAGCGAAATGCCTCTGAAAAAGGCAATTTCTTCAACGATTCAGACATTTCTAACCAAATTAATTCTACACAATCCCGATAAAAGTAGGGATAAGAAAGAAAAGAAAATAAATTTGCGATTTGGCAATTTGCGAATAGCATTTGACAAATTTGATTTTATGCGCATGCGTCCGAAGGTACCTACATGAACTTTTTTCGCATGTAGGTACATATTTTGGATGTTATGTGGCCCAAACATTGCTTTTGGAATTATAGAGTTTTCCTTGATCAGTTTGGGAAATTTGGGCGCAGAATCTATAAAGGCATTAATTTAGGATCTATGATAAACCACAAAGGGGGGGGGGTTTGAACCCCCAAACCCCCCCCCCCCCGTGGATCCGCCACTGCCACAAGCCGTATCTACTCCGTTCGAAAGATAACACTGCTCTACAGCCAAAAAATACTCTGAACGCGACCATCCTTTCTATATGTAAAATCGGTCGCTGATTCCGAAAATCGGGTTCATTTTTAATTCTATGGGAAGGTTTTTGAAATATCGGCAATTTACCGTTATTTGGCCAATGAGTCCACTTAATCCTGTATATCTCTTTAACACAGTGAGTTATCTTCCTTAGGGTCACACCAAACGAAAGAAAATTAAATTTCCTTTTCACGGCTCCTATAACATTTTTCTCTAGTTCTTATAGTTTCTGAAATATTGACGATTAAATTTGAATTTTTTCGATTTTTTACGATTTTTTGAAGAAAAAATTTACTTTGTCAGGCAATATCTTTAAAACCAATGATTTCACCTTCGGTTTTACTCCTTTGCGTGAAGCTCCATTCCATTTCCAAAAAAATAAGCTATCAACGAAGAAAATCCATGGTAAACTGGAAAAGTTATAGGCGATCAAGTAAATACAACCAAGTCGCGCAATGCCTCTGCACGGGTACATTCTATGCATGTTATAACCGTAAACGCCGATTTTACATATAGATAGGATAGTCACGTCCAAAGTACAGACAAAAAATTTCATTTTGTGATCCAGTGTAATTAAAGTACGCTTCTAACGACATACCACTTATAAATTAAATTATGTTACATACATTTTGTAAAATTTGAGCATATTTCCTTATAACTGCATAAAGTCATTGCATGACTGATTCATTACTCGGGTTATATTAGTGTCTGAATTATAACATTTTGTTTGCTTTTCGAAAGATCCCATATATGGGATGTGTGGGTTGTTATAGTCCGATTTCACCTATTTTCAATACTAACTTTTCAAAGTCAACATTTTATTGATTTTTTGCGATTATTGAAAAAATTTAATTTTTATTTGGGTTTTTATAAGAAGTTGTAAAAATCAGGAAATTTTTATTCTTTTTAAAATTATTCTGTTTCATTGCAAACATTTTAAGTGTAATATTAAAAAGATTCGATAAATACTTTATTTTTGGCGATTTGTTCCAAGTGAAACAAAAAGGATGTTTTATGGTCGAAAAAGTCGGTTAGGTGACCCAACTATATGAAAACGACTTCACAGATCAAAGGATATTAGAGGGAAATATAAAGCTTCCCAAGCACTGTTTGCCAGAATAACACCAACAGTCTCAAAAAATAAGCTGTTGCTGTTCTGGGGGAAGTTATCATAATTTTTTGAGAACTTTTGAATTTCGATTTCCTTTGAAGATATCTGAAGTCGAAGCACAGAACAGTCGAATATATTTGTTTGTTTATTTGTGCTGTTGCTTTACTGTGTAATTTCAAACAGAGCAGTCGACAGCAAAGCACAGATAAACAGAATATTAGTTTTCAGTGCAGCTTTTTAAAATTGGTCTTTTTTTGTACATTACAATTTCGACTGTGTTCCCATAAATTAAAAAAAAAAAAAAAAAAAAAAACAATAACAACAGTGCTGTAAAAACTCGAAATTATGTTTGCCCTTTGCTGTGCTGTAAAAATTTCCACAATACAGCAACAGTCGAACATTACAGTAGAACTTTTTATTTTTTATACTTCTTCTGCGCTGTTTATTTTTTAATTCTCAAATGAAAATGAAATTCAGTGGAAATAAAAAAAAAAGTTGAAAATAATTTCAAACCCTGCTCAAAAGACAAAAATAATGACATATCTATCAATTTTAAAAATCGGATGTCAAATAACAAAGTTGCAAAAAAAAACTAGTAGAGTCTCAACATAAGGTAAGAATCTTGGTGCGGACTTTTACAGCTGAAAACAGCTGGTTAATCTAACCGAGTTTTTCGTCCATAAAATATTATTTTTTTGGATAAAATCACCAAAAATAAAGTATTCATCGTATTTGCAATAGAACAGTCTAATTTTTAAATGAATAAAAGTTTCCTGATTTTTAAAACTTCTTATAAAAACCATAATTTGATAATCAAAAGTTTTGTAAAAAAATGTTTCTTCTAAATAGCCCTTTAGAAACCAGATTTTTTTTTCTATTATTTTCGTCGCTCCGGAAGAAGAAAGACACATGCCAGTAATTTGTCGACGAAAAAAGGCGCATTAAAAATATGTCAGAAAAAAAAGACGCTTTACAAAACATGTCGACGAAGATAGACGCATTAAAAAATATTTCGACGAACAGAGACGCATTATAAAATATTTCGACGAAGAAAGACGCATTAGCATTAATATTGACGAAGAAAAAAAAATCTAATACGTCTTTCTTTCCTAAAAAATATTTAAATGCGTCTTTCTTTATAGCAAAAAAAAAATAAAGCGTCTTTCTCCGTTATCAAAAAAAATAAAGGGTTTTTCTTTCGAAAAATATTTTTAATAAGTCCTTCTTTGAAAAAAAAAGTTTGCGTCTTTCTTCCTCAACAAAAAACTCTCCGTCTTTTTTCTTCTATAGCGACGTTTTTATTTAGTGCACGAAATAGGTTATATATTTTTCTCAAAAACAAAAAAAAACCACAACGATGAACCCCCCACGAAAAAAATTCCTGGCTACGGCCCTGCTTTCTTATATTTTGATATCACGCGTAAACTAATCAAGCGATTTCAAAAAGTTTTATGCCGTTAGAAAGGTATTAAAATCACCCTTTGAAAACATGCACTGTAAAAATTCTATATTACACTGAAAAAAAAATTTAAAATTTCAAATTTTTTTTTTCAAACTGGGAAAACAACTCAGCAGTATGAGCTGCGCAAAGTTGTATATTAAATTTAAATAAATAAAAATAAAAAATTATCTTTATAAAGTGTAAAGGCTCGGTTATACTTGCATAACATAGCAAAGCAGGGCAGCGCAAAACATATAGCGCATAGAGCTGATTATACTTCGCATAGCCGTACAACCATGGTTAATTAATGCAAGTTTTCGCATCCCGACATTCGTACATACATACCTGTAAATTGTCTGTGTATTCTGTGGTCCTTCTGTCAAAATCATAGTTCGCCTTTGTAGAAATCACCATGCTCAAAATTGACTCAAGTTTGATATAAGCACCATTATTAAAGTAAAAAATAGAAAAAAGTTAAAAATCAGCTGTTTAGTAGTTTAACCTGTATAAATTAGCCTTGCGTGCAACCCTTCGCACACTCAACACACACATTCGTGTCGCAAAATGTCAAATCGCATAGCACATAACACAGAAATCAAAATTCGACAGACTTGTATGCTGTGCCCTGCCGCTATGTGTTGAGTAATCGATTACACGGAAAGCCCATTAAACAGATTTCGTATGTGACAGTTCTTATGTTGTGCGCTATGCAAGTATAACCAGACCTTAAGTCAATTTATTGTGGGTGTCTGAAAAGTTTAATAATACGATTCTTGTTCGAATCTATCAGAATACTTAGTCAATAAAAGTTTATAGTATGTACTATCTAAACGAAGGATTCATGTTTATGTTATACGTTTCGGCCCTACTATTGTTCCCTTCGTTTAAATACTATTTCTACCTGACTGTTAGCTTCATAGCGATATTCTAGGAATTTGTGTCAGTTGTTGCGGTAAACAGCACAACAAACAAGTTGAAACAATTATTTTCACTGTATCCTTTGATGAGCGGTTAAATATTTGTGTTATATATTTTGAGAATGCCTGAAAAATTCGACAATAGGATTAAAAAAAATCTGTATAACTTCCAAAGTATAGCTAGGTACCTTTTTTCACACAATAATATCAAAATAAAAAAGGTAACAAGAGATGGTTTTACTTAAAAAATTATTAAAAAGAAAAGAAAAAAACATTATTCTACTTTTTAGATATGTATATTAAATAGACCGTTATACACTCAGAGAAAAAACATTATAAAATCAACGAAAACGTGCTTAAAATAGACAAAAACGTATTTAAAAGTGATGTAAATATGAACATTTTTATTTTAAAAATGTTCATTGTAAAATTGTAAATCAAGTAAAAACATTTTAAATTTAAAAATGTTTATTTTAATTTTAAGAGCTATGCGTTTTTAATCCATTTATGTTCATTTTTAATTTAAATACCATCATTTTTATTTTAAATAACAAACGTACTTAATTTAAAAATATTCATATATAAATCAAATATGAACGATTTTGAATAAAGATTCTGCATTTTTAAAATAAAAATGCACATTTTCATTTTAATAATGAAACATTTTTGTTTTATATACTCACCACCCTTCATTAATTCACCTTTATTAAACCATACAAAAATTATTAGTCCGGTTCAGAATTTTATTCGTATACATTTTCAAATGCAGTTTTTTAGAAAAAAAAAACTTAAATCATACACATACATATGTACATGGACATACAAATAACAAATTCATATTGATTTTGGTTTTACATATGTTTTGCCATTGTTAGGGCCTTTTCACATTACTCGGTACGACATCGGATCGACATTTTTTGCTCGGTATTTTCAGCTTACCGAAACGAGTCCGCGTTGGTGTGTTTTTCACACTTGTGGGAATACTTTCGGTGCGTAATCGGCAGAAAATAGGAAAACACATATCGAAATTTGCAAAACAAAATTTTTAACTTCAACAAATCACTCAATAATAACAATAATGTCTTCTAGCGAAGACGAAGATATTAGGCGCATTTCAGTTATTACATCTGGGTCTGGGTCAAGATAAATTTTTACTGAAACAATCCGGATCATAATGAAATTTGGCTGCACTTGAAAAGAAGTAAAAAGAAGAAGAAATATCAACAAACCATTTGTGATTTGAGAAAGTAAAAAAAACAAAATAAAAAATCATGGATCAAGAATTATTTGAGGCAAATTTATATATAATTTAATTATATGACCTTTATACTCATATTTTATGTGTTACTTCCATAATTTGTTTTGTTTTTTTCACGGCGTCTGAATGAAAAATATGGCCGACAGCTGCTTGTGTATATACATATACGAACATATACCCCGCAGTAAAAATCTGAAATGGGGGAAATTTTCCAATAATGCCGCACGCCCCCCAAAAAACCACTTTTACTGGGGGGTAGGGGAGGGGAAGAGTGTTTTGAATCCGTAAAATTTAGGCGCCGGACGTACCTCTGTTTCGAGGAATTTATGATTAAAGTTTAGTAGCTCTCCATATAAATTCGATAGATAAAGAAAAAACAGTGCTTTTGCGCAGAACACTTTTCTGCGTAGGCGGCCTTCGGCCGCGCCTAAAAAAAATAATAATAATAATAATAATAATAAACCCAACGGTTACCCTCTACCCGCCCTACCGCACGAGGGGCGCATCCACATGACGTGCGGATTTTTTAAATTTAAATTTAAATTTAGCCAAGGTGTTGAGTGGGAGGACTTTATTCAACGTCGAGGTCTTACACTACTCAGCTACAGAAAATAAATTCATTCAGCTGGTTGTATGTATATAAATAATATAATAATATAGAAGAAAGAACTTACAATTAAAATAATAGTACAAATAAAGTAAATATTGATATACGTAGTAATAAGTGTAACAAGTAAGGTATCTGTTGTCACTTGTTAAGAGCGAACAACAGGGATCTTCTTATTTGCAAAATAGATTCTGAAATATCAAAATTAGTATAATAAGAATTGAAACTTTTACATAAGCAACGGAATGGTTCATGTAATTCAAAATTTGTTCTACACTGCTTTAAGACGATTGGTTGAAAATATCTTGATGGGCGAGTAGGAACATTTAAGTTTACCTCGGTTAGAAGAGATGGGCTGTCAACTGATCCCTTTAACAGTTTAACCAGGAATACCACGCCTAACATCTCCCTGCGGCTTGATAATGTTGGAAGATTAATAAGCTTCAGCCGACTAGTGTACGGGGGAAGATTGCACCGAGGGTCCCAGTGCAAATCTCTTAACGCAAAAAGTAAGAACTGTTTTTGTACTGATTCGAGTCGATCAGAATGAATTGATATTGCGGACTCCATATTATAGAGGCATATTCTAGTATTGGTCTCACTAACGTTGTAAAAAGGGTTTTAGTTATATATGGGTCTCTAAATTCCTTAGACCAACGCTTTACAAATCCCAAGACACTTTTAGCTTTATTTACTGTGACGTTTATATGCAAATTGAAGTTAAGTTTACAATCAAATCTGACTCCTAGGTCGACAAAATCATAAACCTGTTCCAAACTATAGTTATTAATTGTGTAAGTTGCTGGTTGTATATTCTTCCGCGAAAAGCACATAAATTTACATTTATTAAGATTAAGTGGCATAAGATTATAATTGCACCAAGTAGCAAAAGAATTTAAATCAGTTTGGAGCGCAGATCTTTCTTCCAAAGAAGAGTATGACTTGAAAAGTTTCACATCATCGGCATACATAAGAATTTTTGAGTTGTTAATAGCATAAGAAATGTCATTTATAAATAATAAGAACAGAGTCGGACCGAGATGGCTCCCTTGTGGAACTCCAGAAGATACATCAATGACGTTGGAAAAAGCATTTTTGAAAACTACCCTTTGTGTTCTATTTGAGATATAAGAAGCAATCCATTTTAAAAGAATAGGTTGAAAGCCAAGCAGATCAAGTTTACGGACAAGTAATGAGTGGTTAACCTTATCAAAAGCCTTGCTGAAATCTGTATAAATGACATCCGTGTTAACATTTTCCCTAAACCCATTAGAAATATGAGTGGTGAATTCCAGTAAGTTAGTAACAGTTGATTTACCTCTACAGAACCCATGTTGCGAGGTTCCTAGCGACGAGGAAATAGAATGTTTTAGGTGATTATTGACAATAGCCTCAAACACCTTAGGAATAGCAGACAGTTTTGCTATGCCACGATAATTTTCAATGGAAGATCTATTCCCAGATTTATGCAGAGGAATGATAAAAGATTCTTTCCATGATTTCGGAAAAACACCAGACTTCAGTGACAAATTAAAAAGTTTGGATAATGGTTCATAAATATGGTCGGCGCAATTTTTTAAAAAGATTGTGGGAATCATATCTGGCCCATGGTTTGAGGAAACCTTTAGTGATTTTAGGAAAAATAAAACCTCTTCCGGATCAATATAAGAAATATTAAATGTGTTATTCGAAATAACTTTATACGGGTATTCATCAATGCTTACGTTAACATGGGAATAATTTGACTCAAAGAATTCTGCAAACAGATTCGCAACATCCTCATTATCGCTGGAGTTACTATTCCGATATCTCATAGACGACGGGAATCCCCTCACTCTGCGTTTAGAGTTTACGAAACCATAAAACGACTTTGGGTTGGAAAAAATATTCTTTTTAATTTTATTTATATAAGAGTTATAGCAATTTTTGTTTAGAACGGTATATTTATGACGCAAAATTGAGTATTGATGGTAGTCTTTTTGTAAACCAGTCTTCTTATATAATTTAAAGGAGCGAGATTTCCTGTTTTTTAGAGCCCTTAACTCTTTAGTTGCCCAAAGAAGCAAGGACTCATCATATGTACGTTTACGTAATGGTACGTATCTATCAAAAAGGCTATGAATTAAGTTATTGAAATGTAAAACATTATGATCGACATTTCCATTATAGTTTGGCCACGATATTCTTGAGAGCTCAAGGTTAATTTTATTATAATTTGCTTTTGAAAAGTCATAACAAAAACGGGAATCAGAGTTATCACAGTTATCAGTGTTTATAATTTCGTAAACTAACTCTAAAGAAGGATGATAGACATCCTCAGGTGAAATAATGGCATCAGCCTCGTTAACAGAGTAATTGGATTCATCATCAACAAAAATCAAATCCAGCATTTTTCCAAATTTATTTCTAATGATATTAATTTGATGAAGGCAGAGTTCAGACATTTCATCAATAAAAGTATTGCTGTTCAAATTAGATGTTAATGATACAGTATTATGATTATCGATGCACCAAGAGATGTGCGGTAGATTAAAGTCTCCTAAGACGATTATAGAATCAAACTCTGTCATCCTTAAGTTGACAAATTTAAGCAAGGAAATAAGCTCTAAATAAACTGAAAGGTCGGAAGAAGGAGGAATGTAACAGATTGCTAAGTAAGTATGACCCGTTCCAACCTTGATGCGGATGCACTTATATTCGAAAGTTGTAACGGAGTTTACATTAATTTCTTCCGATGGTATTGAAGAATGCACGGCGAGCAGTACACCTCCGCCAACTCTGTCTAGACGATCATTTCTGTACACTTGATATACGTTACTAAAAATTTCAGAATTAAAAGTGTGTGGTTTGAGCCATGTTTCCGTAAAACAAACAACATGGAAATTACAGTCAAAGGATTTTAAGTATAAGTCAGTTAATTTAGTATTTAAGCCTCTCACATTCTGATAGTAAATTTTCAAATCAGATTTAGATTTTAGTTTTTTGAAACAGTATTAGGAACAGAAATTGTAGGTAAATTTTTGTTACGTGATCTTGGCCTGTGTTCAAATTCACGGACGAAAGCTCCGGACGGCCAAAAGGACGTGTTCAAAAGAGTGTCAAAGTCTACCAAAGAAACATCTATTTTAAATGATGCAACATTTCTATTGTAGCCGAATTTAAATTTATTAATAGTTATATCATCCGTTTTAATTTTCGATGATATGTAAAATTTCAAGTCATCCTCGGTAGTATTGATATCGAATCTCGATACAAAAACAGATTTTTTAATTGGGACAACAACCAACTCTTTGGGCTTGGATTTTGGCTCCAAAGAACAATCCTTCGGATCAGACTCCTTCCGGGAATTAAGAGAAGAAGCTGGTGCATGCTTAAAAGAGCAAGGTCCATGCTTAGAAGAGCAAGGTCCGTCTTCCGCAGGTTTTGGTGAAGCCAAATCGATTAGCTCCACTGAATTTTGAACCAAATCGACCTGCAGGTTTTGTAACACCACTTCACCGCCCCGTGAAATGGATTCCTTCGGACTTTGTCGGTTCACTTTAGAAGACGGACCTGAAGCAGGCTTATCCAAGCACTTGAAGGATTTAAAAATGTGTTCATATTGCCTAAATTTATCGTTTAGAGCACTCAGTTCTCTACCAATTTCTGAAAATCCGTTCCTGGTTTGCCTGAAGAATTTGAACAGATCAACTTCGGTTGATCTGCACTTCACACAAGACCATCTCAGACCTTTCTTGTCGTTACAGCGTCAAGAACTCTCCCTGTCAAGCCAGCACATTTCATATGGGCAGGCCCATCGCAAAGCCAGCATGACACGAAGCGTTCGGAGTCGCTTTTCAGTGGACAGTTTTCATAAATACAAGGCATGGTACCAAAAAAAATATAAAAAAGAATAAAATAAAAATAAAAGCAAATATAAATGTAAATATAAATATAAATATAAATATAAATAAGAATTAAAAATAATAATAATAATAATAATTATAATAATAATAATAATAATAATAATAATAATAATAATAATAATAATAATAATAATAATAATAATAATAATAATAATAATAATAATAATAATAATAATAATAATAATAATAATAATAATAATAATAATATAATAATAATAATAATAATAATAATAATAATAATAATAATAATAATAATAATAATAATAATAATAATAATAATAATAATAATAATAATAATAATAATAATAATAATAATAATAATAATAATAATAATAATAATAATAATAATAATAATAATAATAATAATAATAATAATAATAATAATAATAATAATAATAATAATAATAATAATAATAATAATAATAATAATAATAATAATAATAATAATAATAATAATAATAATAATAATAATAATAATAATAATAATAATAATAATAATAATAATAATAATAATAATAATAATAATAATAATAATAATAATAATAATAATAATAATAATAATAATAATAATAATAATAATAATAATAATAATAATAATGATAATAATAATAATAATAAAAGCAAATATAAATATAAATACGAATTAAAAACAGAAATTAACAATATTTAAAATTATAAAAAGTATGTACGTTTGTGTGTACCTATGTATAATAAATGGGAAAGGAAAGGTTAAGTATAATAACGAAAGTTTGAATAGCAATCAAATAACAGTTTAAAAGCAACTTGAGCAGTTTAAGAGCCACTGTATGACGCTTAATAAACACGGCAACAGCTGTGACAACAAAGAAAAAAGAAAGAGAGGACAATGAAGTGATGAAAAAAGAGCAGTGCAAATAAGTGCGCGCACAAATTTATAAAATAACGAAAAAGTTAGCCACTCAACTGCAACAACAACACAATGCAAATTGCCTTGGCAATAAAATTTATATTAATTACCCAGCAGTATTTATCAGCTGGAAAACAGCACATATTTCCTACTGAATATTCAGTAGAGATGTAGTTCTAATATCTGAACTTTCCCTTTCGTTTTTATATAGAGGTGGCGTCGAAAATCAACTACCTAAAAACTGCCGAACGAGAAGGGAGAGTTTCTGTAGGAAGAAAGGCCTGAATACGCAGGGAGAACTTCCATAGCATGTATTTCAGTACACCTGATGTCTTCACTGCGTGTTCAGTTATTTTTTCAGCAATGAATTTTGAACATACTTTCAGGCTATTTTTCATAATGAATATTCTATTGAATATGCACCTCCTTACCTCAAATACTGCTGGGTATAAAATTAAAACATAAATATTTGTATGTATTAAGTTAAGCAATTAGATTTTTAATTTTAGCACACTATTTAAACACTTAATTTCCAATAATAAAAACAAGGAATATAATTATTATGATTTTTAAAAGAGCAAAATCACTGAGAGAACAAATAATCGACTTCACAGCTTGACGTTGCCAGATATGTACTATAAATACTATAAATAACCCTGGGCTACGCCATCCGTCCGGACGTGTGCGCAAACCGTGGCTACCGCCACGGTGATGTCCTTCTGCGTAGTACACCCTTCAGCGTAATATCTATGGCCCGGTCTACAGTACTTTTGTGGCCATTTCAACTCGCAAAATGGTACAAACACTTACCTTGTACCTATGTCAGTTGTGTGTTTGTGTGTAAAAATTGGTGCGTGCAACCCTTCGCACACTCAACACACACATTCGTGTCGCAAAATGTCAAATCGCATAGCACATAACACAGAAATCAAAATTCGACAGACTTGTATGCTGTGCCCTGCCGCTATGTGTTGAGTAATCGATTACACGGAAAGCCCATTAAACAGATTTCGTATGTGACAGTTCTTATGTTATGCGCTATGCAAGTATAACCGGACCTTAAGTCAATTTATTGTGGGTGTCTGAAAAGTTTAATAATACGATTCTTGTTCGAATCTATCAGAATACTTAGTCAATAAAAGTTTATAGTATGTACTATCTAAACGAAGGATTCATGTTTATGTTATACGTTTCGGCCCTACTATTGTTCCCTTCGTTTAAATACTATTTCTACCTGACTGTTAGCTTCATAGCGATATTCTAGGAATTTGTGTCAGTTGTTGCGGTAAACAGCACAACAAACAAGTTGAAACAATTATTTTCACTGTATCCTTTGATGAGCGGTTAAATATTTGTGTTATATATTTTGAGAATGCCTGAAAAATTCGACAATAGGATTAAAAAAAATCTGTATAACTTCCAAAGTATAGCTAGGTACCTTTTTTCACACAATAATATCAAAATAAAAAAGGTAACAAGAGATGGTTTTACTTAAAAAATTATTAAAAAGAAAAGAAAAAAACATTATTCTACTTTTTAGATATGTATATTAAATAGACCGTTATACACTCAGAGAAAAAACATTATAAAATCAACGAAAACGTGCTTAAAATAGACAAAAACGTATTTAAAAGTGATGTAAATATGAACATTTTTATTTTAAAAATGTTCATTGTAAAATTGTAAATCAAGTAAAAACATTTTAAATTTAAAAATGTTTATTTTAATTTTAAGAGCTATGCGTTTTTAATCCATTTATGTTCATTTTTAATTTAAATACCATCATTTTTATTTTAAATAACAAACGTACTTAATTTAAAAATATTCATATATAAATCAAATATGAACGATTTTGAATAAAGATTCTGCATTTTTAAAATAAAAATGCACATTTTCATTTTAATAATGAAACATTTTTGTTTTATATACTCACCACCCTTCATTAATTCACCTTTATTAAACCATACAAAAATTATTAGTCCGGTTCAGAATTTTATTCGTATACATTTTCAAATGCAGTGTTTTAGAAAAAAAAAAACTTAAATCATACACATACATATGTACATGGACATACAAATAACAAATTCATATTGATTTTGGTTTTACATATGTTTTGCCATTGTTAGGGCCTTTTCACATTACTCGGTACGACATCGGATCGACATTTTTTGCTCGGTATTTTCAGCTTACCGAAACGAGTCCGCGTTGGTGTGTTTTTCACACTTGTGGGAATACTTTCGGTGCGTAATCGGCAGAAAATAGGAAAACACATATCGAAATTTTTCTGCGTAGGCGGCCTTCGGCCGCGCCTAAAAAAAATAACCCTGGGCTACGCCATCCGTCCGGACGTGTGCGCAAACCGTGGCTACCGCCACGGTGATGTCCTTCTGCGTAGTACACCCTTCAGCGTAATATCTATGGCCCGGTCTACAGTACTTTTGTGGCCATTTCAACTCGCAAAATGGTACAAACACTTACCTTGTACCTATGTCAGTTGTGTGTTTGTGTGTAAAAATTGGTAACAATTTAACAACTTTAACAAATTCCGGGAAAACCAGGTACGTCCGGCGCCTAAATTTAACAACTTCAGAACCTACTTCCCATCCCCTACCATCCAGTAAAAGTCATTTTTTTGGGGGCGTGCGGCATTATTGGAAAGCCGACCCCTGAAATGAATCCTTTATGAATCACTGATGAAACTCATCATGAGGAGGCATCAGTGAATACTTTCATATAAAGGCTGCTGAATTTTTTCAAATAAATGGTTTGCTTTCCTCATGCCTATATGACACTACGTTTTTTCTCTGGTATTTTTGGTTTGGAAAACCCACCGAAAGTCAAAATACAAAAACAATTCTTCTGTACGTTGAAAAGAGACAAAACAAAAACAATTTGATTGACATTAAACTTCAAACTAAATGAAAATAATAGTTATTTCAAAAATTATTTTTTTGGAAATTTGAATTTAAATTACTGAAATAAATAATGAAACTCAAATGGCGGGGTAGCTATGTTATAAGGAGAAGCCAGTGCGCAGTATAATTTTTCTTCCGGACTTCTTCTTTCCCCTTACGGCCAAAGTAGAAGCTTACAAGAGGCAAATTTAAAATTTGTATTTCCATATACATATTTTTTATTTTAAATATAATTTATTTTATAGTTGTCAAATAGAAAAATTTGTCAGAAAAGCTGCAGAATGACAAAAACCTACCGAAATACAAGCTGGCTCGTTGGTTTTTAACCGCCTAGATGGTATTTCGTTTGTTTTTTTCAATATAGCTTGCTCGCTTGCACCAACGCAAAACGATAGTGATGAATATTCAACAAAGAATCATCAATGATTATTTAGCAGTGAAACAAATTGACTGCAGGGTATATGTATATATATGTATACATACACAAATGTCACTTTTCAGTTCTGCCAAATCAAAAAAGCACTGTGCTGCCAATTCAGCACGGAAAAAACAAATCGAACAGGGCGGATCATAAATTGAACCAGCAATTTATCTGGTTTGATCGAGCTGAAATCGTTGTTGTTGCATTTGCATGTAAAAATTTTTATCTGGGTTAGGATCACCGTATGTGAAACACGGCTATTATAACTTGCTACATTTATTACCGAAACGAGTTTTTTACTGACTTTGTTCTTCTTCTTTTATCACGCCGCAAAAATGTATGCAGTAATTCCTCAAATTTTACTGACCGGTCTTACCGCGTTGCGGTATACTGAAATTAATCCGCTCCGATTTCATGTATACAACACTAATGTGAAGGTGCCAACTGAAATACTTGTGGTCAGTAAGGTTTCGGTATACTTTCGGTAAAAACCAAAAATGTCGATCCGATACCGCACCGAGTAATGTGAAAGCGCTCTTAATTGAATATAAATGTAATGGTTGTGTTTTAAAACTAAAAAATTTACGATTTTCAATGTGTCTAATTTTGTGCCGACTTCATAGGAATACAAATGTTTTTCATAACCTTTGACATGTACTGAAGTATGCAGATGAGGAAAATGCCGTTATTCCACGCACGATTTGTGAAACAAATGGAATGTGAAATATTTTTTCAACTCATGGCCCAACAATAAAGGTCGCCGCATGTAGAAGAGAATAGGCGATTACCATTCGACGGCCTGTTTCAAATCAAAACAAGATGCAATAGTTTGAGATTAGCTAAAGGCAGGAAGAAGAAGGGCGATTTTCTCTTGCATATACCTTATTTCATCCTACTCATCTCATTCCGATCCTCATTCTAATCCTGATCCTAATCCTCATCTTTATCCTAGTGCTATCCTGATCCTAATCCTAATCCTCATCCTCACTTCATCCTACTCATTTCATCTAGATCCTCATCCTCATCCTGAATCTAATCCTGATCCTCATCCTAGCGCTATCCTGATCCTGATCCTAATCCTAACCCTCCTCCATCTGCTCATCCCATCCTGATCCTGAATCTAATCCTCATCTTCATCCTAGTTCTATCCTGATCCTAATCCTAATCCTCATCCTCATTTCATCCTGATCCTCATCCTCATCCTGAATCTTATACTGAGCCTGATCCTAATCCTCATCCTCATCCTAGTGCTATCCTCATCCTGCTCCTAATCCTAATCCTAATCCGCATTGTTATTTCATCCTACTCATCTCATCCTCATCCTCATCCTGATCCTGATCCTCATCTTCATCCTAGTGCTATCCTGATCCTAATCCTAATCCTCATCCTCATTTCATCCCGATCCTCATCCTAATCCTAATCATCATTCTCATTCTAAAACTTACCTTCCTTTGCGCGTTTGCTCCAGTAATGCCAACGAATCAATACGGTTTTGCGTTGAAAAAGATGGCATTGAAAAACATCCCTCCTCTATGCCGAACTATATAAAAATAAACTAAACAATTGCACCAAAATAAATTTTTTAATTACACATACCTCTTTCTTCTTCCACTTGAATAGCTTCTCCCGAAATTCAACCCGTATACCGAGGGTCGGAATGGCTTCCTTTAAACCATCAGCTCTTAAAAATGTAAGGCTGCTAAAAGTTATTTGCGAATCTGCAGTACGTGATCAGATACAATACAGTATTATAATACATTACAAAATGTTTGAATCATTGTTACCTTTTAGGAAAGGCAATACATGGACCATATCCATGTCCCTCAGAAGCTGCGTCATCTTTTCGTCATCCTCGTTGTTTATTTCTTGAATAGTGTCGACAACTGGAAGGGTAGTAACCACCACCCCTCCGCTTAGATTGTCACACTCTCCTGAATCAAAACTACCACCAATTTAAACCGAATTGTACATTTTATTTGTAGTTCGAATATGTAGGTAAATAAGATATTTTTATACTCAGCTGTACTAGTACACAGAGTATTATAGTTTTAATCACATAACGGTGGATTGTAACAGAATGAAATAATCGAGATAGATATAGACTTATATATATCAAAATGATCAGGGTGAAAAGAGAAATCGATTGAGCCATGTCCGTCCGTCCGTCCGCCTGTCCGTCCGTCTGTAAACACTCTAACTCGCGCAAAAATTGAGATATTTTGATGAAATTTGAAATGCAAGTTGGTATCGAGACTGGGACGGTTGGTATTGAAAATGGGCGAAATCGGACCATGACCACGCCCACTTTTCCTATATAGAAAAAATCGGAAATTTGGTATCTCAGTCACTAATATAGCTGGAGCGATGAAATTTTAGCCACGTGTTGAGCTCAGGCCCCTATGAAGAAATTTGATGAAATTTTGGAAAATGGGCGGTGCCACGCCCACTTATTAAGGGTCAAACATGGAAAGTTTTATATGTCATAACTCAGAAACCATTGAAGATATATCGATGAAATTTGGCATGCGCGATTTACTTACTTAGGCAAACATTTGGATGGAAAATTGTTAAAATCGGTTGACGGCCACGCCCACTTTTATATATGGGTATTATAAAGTGGCCCAATAAAAACATTTTAAGCTATATCTCTGTCAAATATAAAGATATATCATTGAAACTTTATGGCAGGAGTCCAACTGCGGGCATAAAACTAAAACCACAAAAATTTTTGAAAATGGGCGTGGCACCGCCTCTTTTTAGAAGCTGGAATATACGAGATTTCTGAGCCCATAACTCGACAAATAATAGATATAGTATGACGAAACTTGGTGTGTTACACTTTTATTACTTTTGGTAGTACATGTTCAAAATTTTAGCGAAATCGGTTGACGACCAAGCCCACTTTTATATATGGGTATTAAAAAGTGACCTAATAAAAACATTTTAAGCGATATCTCTGTCAAATATAAACATAATTCATTGAAATTTTGTGGCATGAGTTCCACAATAGACCGGAAACAAAAAATAGAAAAATTTTGGAAAATGGGCGTGGCACCCCCTCTTTTTAGACAAAGGAATATACAAGATTTCTTAGCCTATAACTCGACAAATAATTGAGATATTATGACGAAACTTGGTTTATACACTTTTATAGCTTGTGTTAATAGACATGCAAAAATTTATTCAAATCGGTTTATGACCACGCCTACTTTTTAACAAAGATATTTCTGGAACACCCTTTGGGAATTTGTAGCGTGACATCTTTGTAACTAAAAGTCATAAAGGTATGAAATTTTGCACAAAGAATAATATTCATATGCTTAGTTGGATGACTGATAAAAATTTAGAAAATGGGCGTGGCTACGCCCACTTTATGCAGCACTCGCTTTATATAAAGTACACCGTGGTTCTATCAGACGCAAACACACAATGAAAGCATACAGCTGAGTATCTAATGTTTGATTCCACTCGAACTTAGGCTTCCTTACTTGTTATATTTGAAATTAAGTTTTCTGTTTTTGCTTTAGGCGAGAAGATTGTAAGAATGTAACATTTTTAAAATAAATATGTGCATTTTAAAATTAAAAATGTAGCGTTTTTAAATTAAATACGTACATTCTATTTTAAAAATTTCATTTTTAATTTCAAAATTTTTATTTTTAAATCAAAAATTATGTGGTTTAAAACGGGCATTATAAAAATAAAAATATTATTTTTGATTTTAAAATGCTATTTTTCTCTGAGTGTAAACAAAATTTTTTTTAAATCGCAGTCTGAAAAAAATTTTTTTTTCAGTGTAATATAGAATTTTTACAGTCTATGTTTTCAAAAGGCGATTTTAATACCTTTCTAACGGTATAAAATTTTTTAAATCGGTTGATTAGTTTACGCGTGATATCAAAATATGAGAAAGCCAAAAGATACATTAACTTAAATAAATTAAAAAAATATATAAAAAAAAGACCATTTCGTTTTCAGATATGTTATGTATATTAAATAGACCTTTCTAAAAAAAATTCTCATTTTTCAAAATCGCTTAATCTTTGAAGTGTTTTTTCAGTTTCAAATTTTATTTTGGAAAACATTTTTTTTTCAGTGTACTAAAACAAAAAAAAATTACAGTGTATTTTTTTCAAGGCTAATTTCAATACCTTTCTAATGGTATGAAGATCTTTGAAATCGGTAGAGCCATTCCCTAGTAATCACACTTTAAAAGTACCTATTATCGTCATTTTTCGAATATTTTCGAATATACCTTACCACGCCCACAATTTTTCGAAAATGCAATTTCTAAAAATGAGCTTGTGTTTGGGTAGGTAAGATGTACCTCTATGCAAACTTTCATCAAATTCTGAGAGGGTCGGGTTCAACGAATATTGGGTTTGATATGAAATTCATCATATATAAGGAAACGTGCAAAATTAGGGAAACTCAAGAAAAAATCACATAAAACACCAAGACAAAAAAACACAGAAATCCGCCAATAATCCACTATACCTACATAGGGAGAGCATTCATGAAGAAGTGGTGCATTTTTTGGTACTCAGAGCTGTTTTATACAATTTTAAACGATATTATTTGCTGGCTATCAGCGCTTGATTCAAAAATGTATTTGAAAAAAAAATTTCAAACAAAATTTCTTCAATCTGATTGTTATTTTGTTTCTATGGAATTTCCGAATTTATTATAGCAACACAACAACAATTAAATTTGAAGAAAAACAGAAAAATGAACAAAATTCATTTTTGTGAACCCTACTTACTTTTTCATACACATTGGGCCGTATTAATAAAAACCAAGCAAATGCTTTTACTCAAGATTTTAAAAATTTGACAATAATTTGTATGAACCAAATTTCAAAATTTGAGTAAAAGATCTGAAATCTTAAGCAAAAGCAAATGCTGGGCTTTTATTAATATGACCCATTGTATGTTAGCTGGCATTGGCCATAATGTGTAGTATACATCATTAGGGAGAAGTAGTGTGGTAGGAAATGTTCGCCGCTTGGAAGTTGAAAATTAAGAAAAATGTTTATTGGGTATGTTAATGTACATACATATGTAAACTCACATATTCTTAAACGTTAGATATAAGCGGCATATTTTCTTTGAGCCTTTCGAGCTCATAAAATTAGCCAATTTGTATGCAGATTCATCCCGCATATGAATAAGTTAACAAGTTTATTTATGCTTTTTAAACTGGTCACCAAATCATAAAGACATGAAAATGCTTAAGCAAGAATACCAAGATAAATGGTAGTAGTAGCAACAGTGGTGTCTTCGGCAAGTAAAAAAGAGAGCCAGGAGACAAGTCAAATTTTGATGGTGCAAAAATTTTAAATGATAAGAATCTCGCACACTTGAATGTCACTTTAGCATGAAACAGTCAGTTCGTACTAGGGATTCCAATCGGCCCTTTTACGAGGGTCACTGCAAAAGTTCGCGGAAAATGTAAAAAAGGCAACATTCTCCTTTAAAATCTACACTTTTGCATGCTATGAAACCAATCTTCAAAGCAATTTTGCCGCTCCAAGCGAGTTACCTCCAAAACAAGTGATGTAAATGCTTCAACGGCCTCTTCGGACGAAGAAAAACGTTTGCCACGCATTTTATTTGTAGCATGTCGAACTAGGAAGAAGTCACTTGGCGCTAAATGAGGCAAATATGGGCATTGAGTCGATAACTGGATGTTGTTTCTTGAAAAAACTCTACACGGTTATGAATATTGGAATATTTTTTAAACTTTAATTTGGTTTGAAAGGAATTTAAAACTTTTTTTTGGTTTAAATCTTACACTTTTCCTCATTTAAACTTTCAAGGTTTAAATTTTAAACTTTGATTGGTCGTAAGATTTTATTTCAACGAAAAAATTTTAATTGTTGGGGGATTAAAAAATATACTCATCACTGACATTATTGTATCGATATGCAACACTGTTGATTTTTATGTTAATTTAATTGTACCACTCTTTCATACTGTTATTCGTAATTTGCTTTCAAATATTCACCTACCACACTTCACGTCCGCTTATGACATGGTGAATTTAGCCATGAACATAGGTATAGCTCGTTTCATTTACATTTTAGTGGTGTCGACCATTGTGTAAAAGGTAAAGTGACTTAGCTCATCGAAAAATCGATTAAAAAAAGTCGATATATGGTCGAAGTGTCATCGGCAAATGTCAAATTGACGGGCAGACCAGCATGGCGGCCGGAGCTGGTTGTTGTAAAAATACATATATATATCTCAAAAATTTAGGGTTGCTGCTCTCGTTTTTGTCTAATTCAGGGGTTCGTGGAGATTCTGCACCTCATAAACCCTGATAAAATCTGAGGAAGTGTTACCGTGTTTCAAAACTTTCGCAAATTTTTTTTCCATATTATTGTATTACAATATGGACACATATTGAAATAAATAAAATTGCTTTTAATATCAAAATGCCACAACTCTTTAAGCTTTATTTTAGTTTATAGTAATTTTGAACATTGAACAAAATTTTTGAGTGAGTTTGTTCATGCTACGTTAAGTATCTATAACTCAAGCTTTGCTTGAATACAAACTGTTTTTATTACCAAATTATTTTTCTAATGAATTTTATGCAGGGACTGTAACGGTTATGAGTTATATCCAAAAAGTTGATTTTTAATCATTATTTTCTGAAAATAAAAGTTATTTTTTGAGTTTTATTTTTCCATCAGAAAATAAAAGTTATTTATTAAGTGTATCGTCTTCTGGTTTCCAAAACATGCCCAATACCTTTTCCGTCAACAAGCTATCCGTGGCGAAATTATTGCTATCTGTTACGTCATCATCACCATCCCGAAGCGTGTTAGCTACGTACGACGAATTGGATATAAATCCTCTAATTTGAAAACCAGCTGCGCTATGTATTTCGCGCACTTGCTTGGATACTTGGACCGCATCCTCAACCGAAACGAAGCAGTCGACAAAGTCATTGACGTAATAATGCTTGACAATTGCTTTTACTGCGCGTGGGAAAATTTCGCTATACTGCTCAGCGTTAAGGGTCTTTACATACTGCGCTATGCAAGGTGAGCAAGCAGCTCCAAAGGTCATCACCTGCATCCCGTACTCTTCGGAGTCATGTTTATCGTCAAACCTCCACAGAAATCGTTGGGAGAATCTATCTTCCGGACGGACTAAAACTTGGTGGAACATTCCTTTTATGTCTCCACATACCGCAACTGGACCCGTTCGAAAATTAAAAAGAATATTTGCCATCAACTGATAGTTTTGCGACATCGACATTGTTCAGCGAATAAAGATCCAGCGGCTGCGTTGGGCAGGTCATGTCGTGAGAATGGACGAAGGCGCTCCGGCCAAGAAAGCATTTCTATCGAAACCCGCTGAACGCAAAAGAAAAGGGAGACCTCCACTGCGTTGGGAAAATCAGGTGGACAGCGATGCTGCCTCCCTAGGTGTTCCCAAGTGGCGCCATGCTGCACGAAACAGAAGCAATTGGCGCGCTCTGTTGGACTCGGCCAGAATCGTCTAGACGGTTAAGCGCCAGTCAAGAAGAAGAAGAAGATAGTTTTGCGGACTCTTTAACAAGCAAGAGTTTAGATAAACTCCATCAACACATGCGGCTGCATCAAAAACAAGTCGAATTTTGTCAGGGTTATTTGGGTTCACAACTGCGAAGTGGGGTAGATACCATAGTCTCGACCGGGGTGAGCTGATTTCATCGTGTGGGACTTTGCAAGCGTAATTACTATCGACATATTTCTGCATAATATTTTTGTAGGATATGGCAACATTTTCATCCCTCTTCATCTTTCGTTCAATCCCATAGAACCTTCTCTTTGCCATTTCATAGCTATCTGGCAAGTGCATATCCTCGCTTCTCCATAAAAGACCTGATTGGTATCTACCATTAACTCGTGAAACTGTAGCCTTCAGCAAGTTTTCAGCACGAACATCCGCATATCCTTTCACGGGTGGCGCTGCCCTTATCCCAAAGCTTTCCATGTCAAAATATCGCTCTACTAAGTCGTGAAGTTCCTGGTTCTGAACCGTACTAACATGCTAACATACAACGCTTGGCAAACTATTTTCGCTTACTGGCCCAAAAACTATCCACTCTAACTCTGTATTCGCTGCGAATGGTCCTCGCTTGGTGAGCTTAATGGTTTCGGATGGCAACCCTAAATGGCAATTATCTAGCCCTATCAATAGCTTAGGCGTCGCATTTGTATGGGATCCAGCTTACTGGGAAATTTATTTACGATTTCCGCGTTGTCATGGCTACTAATTCTTTGAGTTGGCAATTTCAGATTGGGAACGGCGTATACGGAACGCAAACTGTGCCTTTTATGCATACCCTTTCTGCTAATATTAAGCTTAACCATGCGCGCCGATTCTTGTGTCGTTCTACCACCAAACCATTGGACATTAAGTTCACGTTTTTCCCCGGTTGTGCCTAATTCATCAATTAGCTCCTTATCTACCATTGTAATTGAAGAGCCTTTATCAAGCATAGCGAAAGTATTAATAGACTTGCATCGACCATACAGAGTTACAGCAACGACGCGAAATAAAAGACTTGACGATTTGTTTGCCACAGAGTTACTTAATATTGCTGGTACGTGGTTAGATTGATCTTTACTATTCGGGAGTGATGGTCTAGGAGTAGTGACGCTATTATTTTCCCGCTCATGTAACAACTTATTGTGCCACCTCTGGCATCCAGCAACTTGGCAGACTACCCTATCACGGCAGCTTCGAGAGGACTGACCACCCCTCAAGCAAGAAAAACAAAGGCGGCGACGCTTAACTTCGGCCCATCTCTCTTGAACATTGCCCGCAAGAAATTTTTTACATTCATTTATTTTATGATTACCTCGACAAATAATACAGTTGGCATTATAGCTTACCTTAGGAGCCTCTTTATTGTTGTTTTCAACAGTATGCGAAACCACTCGTCGACGGTTTTCGCAATCTTGCAACGTATGTTTTGCCGCTGTTGCGTTTTATGCTGCGTTTCTGAACGTACCTACCCATAGCTTTGGAGGCGAATTGTCAAACTACCCCATCCGGAGTCCTCGTTCATTGAACAATCAAAATTGGCCCGAGAAAGCAGAAAGATGAGTTGGCTTTCCATTATTACAGCACGCCCTGAGGAAAATGACTTATACAGGGAGGCTTATAGTTTCCGAGATATTTGTTGTCAAAGTTGCTAATTTTACTTTGTAAAAACACTATACGCACACAAACGTGCGCAAAAGGTGTTATATACAAAACCACTGTGGATTGGTCCATGGATTTTAATCCAGAAAGAAAATTCTGCTGACTGAGGGTTATTTTTTTGAAGCGCGGCCGAATGCCGCCAACGCAAAAAGGTGTTCCGGAAAGTTTGGTTTTTACATTTGGGATCTGTGAGAGCCCCCTTACACCCCTGTATAAGTCATTTTTCACGGGGCGTGCTCGAATAATGGAAAGTTTTCCCTTTTTGATTACTTAAAGTGATATTAAATCAGAGATTTATTTTTATACTCAGCTGTACTAGTACACAGAGTATTATAGTTTTGATTTCATAACGGTGGATTGTAATGTTATGTTCAGACACAACCTTAATTGAACATTAAGAGCCTTCATTCAATTTTCAAGCCCAATGATTCTCAATTTACCATACAAAAATTGACCAAGTTAATGCTTCATTAGAAATTAATGAGTTGTTAATGAAGAACAATTCTGCATGCAACCCTGTTAAAAGGCTTGTTTCATAAGTAAAATCAAATGTCATGAAAAGAGAAATGTGATTAGCGTCAGTGTCCACTAAACAGGTTGGTTCGTCAGATCAGCTGCATTCTTTTTCTTCTTCATCACCTATCAAATTTGTTTTTATTTCTGCTTATTTTATACATGCATTCGTGTTTACGATTGGTAAAAATTGTGAGATGAATGTCAAATTATTTCGTCCTCCTTGCAATTTTGACATTTAGGTCACGAGAGTTTGATATTCAGCTCACGGCGTGTATGTGTGTATGTATCTTGAGCCGACCTGTTAAATGGGCCAAGTAAATTAAATATGTCTGAACACCAAATCTAAAGATGTTCAATCAATCCCAATTGACTTAATTAATTTTTATGTCTGAACATGATATAACAGAGTGAAATAATCGAGATAGATATAGACTTATATATATCAAAATGACCAGGGTGAAAAGAGAAATCGATTGAGCCATGTCCGTCCGTCCGTCCGTACGCACTCTAACTCGCGCAAAATCGGTTGACGACCACGTCCACTTTTATATATGTGTATTATAAAGTGACCTAATAAAAACATTTTAAGCGATATCTCTGACAAATATAAAGATAATTCATTGAAATTTGGTGGGATGAGTTCCACAATATACCGGAAACAAAAAATAGAAAAATTTTGGAAAATGGGTGTGGCATCGCCTCTTTTTAGACAAAGGGATATACGAGATTTCTTAGCCTATAACTCGAAAAATAATTGAGATATTATGACGAAACTTGGTGTATACACTTTTATAACTTGTGTTAATAGACATGCAAAAACTTATTGAAATCGGTTTATGACCACGCCTACTTTTTAACAAAGATATTTCAGGAACACCGTTTGGGAAGTTGTAACGTGACATCTTTGTAACTAGAAGTCATAAAGGAATGAAATTTTGCACAAAGAATAATATTCATATGCTTAGTTGGATGATTGATAAAAGTTTGAAAATGGACGTGACTACGCCCACTTTATGCGGCACTCACTTTATATAAAGTACCTACACTGTGTTTCCATCAAACGCAAACAAACAATGAAAGCATACAGCTGAGTATCTAATGTTCGATTCCACTCGAACTTTGGCTTCCTTAATTGTTTAGTAAAATACATTGAACACATTATTTAGTTAAATACATTGAATGTACGTACACACGTAATTAATATATGTATGCAATTCTAGTCCAAGATAAATATGTTAATGAACGATACGACATTGTACCTTAGTCTTAAAATTTTATATATATTACTTTCTAATTAGTTTTAAAATTTCATAAAAATTGTTACTTTCTAATTAATTTAATGATACAATAAAATCTATATTCCAATGTAAAAATGTAGTTGGACAAAAAAGTAGATTTTTCTGTTCTCAGGCTACTTTAAGGGCACGTACATTAGACGGTCATGCCTTATATGGACCAGAAAAGTCCCCCACCCCCTTTATTATGTCTTTTTGCAAATGAGTTTATAATGAGTCTATATCAAAATCGCTTAAGTTCACGAACCGAATTCTTTCAGATTTTTTTACATAATACAACAGAGGAAGAAAAGAATAAATTTTACCGAATTAATAGCTCTTCTTCTTGATTGGCGCTTAACCGTCTAGACGATTCTGGCCGAGCCCAACAGAGCGCGCCAATTGCTTCTGTTTCGTGCAGCATGGCGCCACTTGGGAACACCTAGGGAGGCAGCATCGCTGTCCACCTGATTTTCCCAACGCAGTGGAGGTCTCCCTTTTCTTTTGCGTTCAGCGGGTTTCGATAGAAATGCTTTCTTGGCCGGAGCGCCTTCGTCCATTCTCACGACATGACCTGCCCAACGCAGCCGCTGGATCTTTATTCGCTGAACAATGTCGATGTCTGTGTAAAGCTCGTACAGCTCATCGTTAAATCTCCGTCGATACTCGCCCACGCCAACGCGCAAAGTTCCATAAATCTTACGAAGAACTTTTCTCTCGAATACTCCAAGTGCCATCTCATCTGATTTTGAAATTGTCCATGCTTCTGCGCCGTCTGAAGACTGGAACGATTAGCGTCCTGTAGAGTGTCATTTTTGTTTGTCGAGAGAGGACTTTACTTTTCAAGTTTCCTACTTAGTCCGAAGTAGCTTTTATTGGCAAGCGTGATTCTTCGTTGGATCTCGTGCTGACATCATTCTTGGTGTTAATGCTGGTTCCCAAATAGACGAAGTCCTTAACAGTTTCGAATTTGTAGCTATCAACATTGACGTGGCTGCCAAGGCATGCTGTTTCTTTGTGTGATGACAGGAGGTACTTCGTCTTGTCCTCGTTAACCGCCAAACCCATTTTCTTAGCCTCTTTATCCAGCTTGGAGAAGGCAGAACATACGGCGCGAGTGTTAGTGCCAATGATGTCGATATCACCGGCGTACGCCAGCAGTTGTACACTCTTGTGGTATAAAATGCTTCCTGTATGGCTAAGTTCTGCAGCTCGTATTATCTTTTCAAGCATCAAATTGAAGAAGTAACACGAAAGAGAGTCACCTTGTCTGAAACCTCGTTTGGTCTCGAACGGTTCGGAGAGGTCCTTCCCAATTCTGACGGACCTGGTGGTGTTATTCAACGTCATTTCTCATAGCCGTGTAAGTTTTGCAGGGAAACCAAATTCAGACATTGCGGCATATAGGCAATTCCTATTCGTGCTATCAAAAGCGGCTTTAAAATCGACAAAGAGATGGTGTGTGTCGGTTCCTTTTTAATGGGTTTTTCAAGTATTTGGCGTATTCTGCAGATCTGGTCGATTGTAGATTTACCAGGTCTGAAGCCACACTGATAAGGTCCAATCAGATTGTTGACGATGGGCTTCAGTCTTTCGCACAATACACTTGCTAAGACCTTATATGCGATATTCAGGAGGCTTATCCCACGATAAATGGCGCGTACTGTGGAGTCTCCTTTTTTGTGGATTGGGCAGAGCACACTTAAGTTCCAATCGTCGGGCATGCGCTCGTCCGACCATATTCTGCAAAGGAGTTGATGCATGCTCCTTATCAACTCTTCGCCACCATGTTTGAATAGCTCGGCTGGAAAGCCGTCAGTGCCCGGCGTTTTATTATTCTTAAGCCGAGATACTGCTATTCGCCCTTCGTCATGGTCGGGTGGTGGAACATGTCTACCATCATCTGCTATTGGGGATTCGGGTCGTAAATCTTCTCCTTCAGCAATTTCACTGTTGCCATTATCTAGCAAGGAGGAGAAGTGATCCCTCCACAACTTAAGTATGCTCTGGACAGTTCAGCGTTGCCGTTTTAAATCCTTGAGATTGCCCAAAAAAATATTCAAATTACCCATAATTGCCCAAAATTCCCCATACAAATTTTCAAATTACACTACCCGACAAAATTTCAAAAATTTTGATATCCTCGACATTTTATACATCTTGTATTTAACTTATTTTGTGCATAAAAACAAATCTTTTGTCCGCCATAATTCCGTCACTTTAACGTCGATTTTATGTGGAATTGGAAAGGGTATTTCATCCTCTGAAAATGAAATGAAATGAAATAACATAAAACTCAAGACGGTAATGGCGGATATATTGACAGATTAGTGATCCTCCTTTTCTTCTTAGCGCGAAGACTGAAATTTCAAAATATCTCGAAAACTGTTCTACTTTTGAACCATTTGATTACATATTTGGAATCAGCAGGAATACATAGGAATCAAATGTCGAGGATATTTTTTTGTCGGGTAGTGTTATCAAGAGATTTCCAATAAACAAGTATTTTCAAATTTATTTTACTTTATAACGGTTTGTATTTTTAAATTCATGTGCATATATGTATGTACATATATGTGTGGTTAAAAAAAGTTATAAAGAAACATAAAACAAGTAAGAGAGAAATGAAACATTAAATAGTCCGATTTTCTTTAATTTATAGGTATCTCCAATTCTGTGGGTTGTTTATGCAAATATTTATAAAAAAATATTGTAGTGATCTTAGCAATTTAAGTGGAGAAGTTTTATCCCAAAATATATGGTTGGTTGTAAGGGAGCGATATGTTATAATGGTCCAATTTGGCCGATTCCGACAAATGATCAGCGTATGTTAACAACTGAGGAACTAGCTTATGATTCTGATAATATCGGTATATATTTTGGTGGGTCTACTTTTTCTCCTTCTGGAACTTTCGACAAACCTGTTTTGGCTCAATGTTATAATACCATTTCATGTTCATGAAAGGTATAAAATTGTTTATTTTTTTCCTAGCTAACTTCTTACTTTAATGGGTTTATGAAATTTGCTTGTACATGTTCGACCAGCCGGTAATTCAAGATTAAATAAATGCTGCAAAAACTCATGCACACTTTCACACAATGCGAATGTAATAGAAACTCATGAAAATAATTAATTTTTTTATAGGTAGATATTATTATTCATATAAAACTATTAAAAGGCGAATTCCCCAAAATTCCCCAAATCATAGCACTCCCCAAAAATTACCCAAATATTAAAAAATTCCCCAAATTTGGGGAATTACCCACAAAACGGCAACGCTGCATCAGTTACCAGTTCGCCGTTATCATTCCGGCAGGAATTTGCCCCGGTCTTGAAACCTTCAGTCATCCACACAATGTAGCCCTTTACCAGGTGTTTTTGCGGGCTCCATTGTATCCTATAGATTCCTCAGCGGCGATACGAAGTGAACGAGCGATGTGTTCCCATTCCTCAGATACATCGTTTGGTGAAGGATTGCTCTCAGAGAGCAGGAGTGAGAGCCGAGTGGTGTATTCATTGGCTGTCTGCGTCATGTGCAGCCTTTCGACTTCAAACTTTCCTTGCTGTCCTCTTGGCACAATCTTTGCTGCACAGAGGCGGGTGTGTACCTTGGCTGCTACAAGATAGTGGTCGGAGTCGACATTGGGACCACGGATTGTGCGCACATCTAGGATGCTGGAGCTGTGTCTGCCGTCGATCATGATCAGGGGACAGCCATGTGGCTTGGTGTATTTTTTTGTGCTGGAATCTGGTACTGCTAATGACCATGTTTCGTGACCCGGCGAAGTCGACCAGCCTCGTCCCATTGGGACTGGTTACGTCGTGGAGACTGAATTTTCCGACTGTGCTGCCAAAGATACCTTCCTTACTCACCCTGGCATTAAAATCTCCAAGCACAATCTTAATGTCGTGACGGGGGCAGCGGTCATAGGCATGCTCTAACTGCTCATAGAAAGTGTCTTTGATCGCATCGTCCTTCTCTTCGGTCGGGGCGCGGGCGCAGATGAGAGATATGTTGAAAAATCTCGCTTTGATGCGGATGGTGGCTGGACGCTCGTTCACTGGCGTGAACGACAGTACTCGGCGGCTGAGTCTCTTTCCCACCACAAAACCAACACCAAATATACGCTCCTCTGCATGACCACTGTAATATATAGCGCAAGGCCCGCATATCTTCTTGTCTTGCCCCTTCCACCGCATCTCTTGTATGGCGGTGATGTCAGCTTTCACTCTTCCGAGGACATCAACCAGCTGGGCAGAGGCACCTTCCCAATTAAGGGTCCGGACGTTCCAGGTGCATACCCTCAAATCATAGTCCTTTAAACGTTTGCCATGGTCGTCAATAAAAAGAGGTGGTCTCATCCGAGGCATTGTTGGATTTTTCATTGGATACGATTTTTTACGTGGTGGGTCCCAAGCCCGACGCACAACCCGCCCTGCGGGAGTTGTATATTTTTACACGTTTACACAGACGCCCGCTCGCAGCCGCACCTTCTGGTGAACAGACGCTGCAGTTATTCCCCTCAACAAGCCCTTAAACCGAATATGTCGGAGTGGCCTTGTCGAGTTGTCGCCTTCTCACTTTAGTTCACCACCAAACGGGTGTTCGATGGCTATCTAGAGGACACTGTGCGAAAGTCGTGAGCTGCTTGCTCCGCATGCAAAAGAATCGCTCTGGCCACCCCCAGGTGGATGGCAGTCAGAAGCAACGAGGTTTGTGAGAAAATGACATTTGCTCTCAATGAGAGATATTAGCAAAAAGTAAGGATACACGAAGTTATCAAAATTTGCTGGTTTTACATGTTTTGGGATAAATCGGATTACTACTTCCATTTTCACCTTTTTTTAAATAAAAGCATATAGCTAATTTGATTTACGTTTACTTTTTTGTTTGACATATTTTTGTTTTGTTCTTATTATCGCTAGTAAAATTTGCTAGTTTAAATTTGTTCAGCAAAAATTAGCAAGGAGGGTTAGTGGAACTGTAAGTTTTGCTCTCTCAATTTTCTGACATTTCGCTTTCTTTCACTAGTTAGTGTATAAAGAAATGAACCTATTAATTGGTTTCTCTCATATAAAAATAATTTTTTTTTGTCTTTGTATTTTGGAATCATAGAATCGGCTTTATTCTTGACCGAAATTCTTACATAATGTGGAAGCAAATTTATGTAAGTTAACTTTAAACATATATTAATTTTTTATATATAACTAAAATTTTTATTAAATACAATTAAATCTAATTATATATGTGCACAAAATTTACTTTTATCAATCGAACTTACAGGTATTGTTTACGAAATTAAATATACTAGTATCGCCGGTGCTCGAAATTCGACCATGCAATTTATTTTTTCAACTTTGTATTAGTACAAAAATTATTCCTTTTCGCGGAGATAAGCAACACTTTCCAAATTCCAGATGTACCGCAACCAGTGATGCCGAAATTGGGCCTTTCGGACCAAATCTGCTCCGATAAATTTACTTTGGGCTGTTGGGCGGCTAAAATCAATTTTGGTCCGATTTATAATATGAATATTTTTAGTGGACACAATTTCTCTGACGCTTAACATTTTATCTTTCCTGTGTAAAGTTCTTTTATTGTTAGTGAAACACACAATTCGCATAAATTTGCTTGGGACTCGTTATATCTAAATTCGCTTGGAACTCGTTTCGCATGCTAAGTTTAATGAAACGTCAAAATCAGACAATCTGACATTTATTTTGCAAATAAAATGCTGAAGTTTGAGACAAATTATGTTTCACTTGAAAAGCACCAGCGAACATACGGGCTATTCCACGAATAGGTAAAGCCGGGTATCCACATAACAAGAAATGCTAAAACTCCATATAAAAAAACGCTCAAGAAATAGTCAAGAAATTTTCTTGTGTCAAATTTTCTTTAGGCAGTATCCACTTCACAAGAAAATCTATTATAAATTTTGCCGAAAAATGGGGTTGGCAACGCTGGTTTTGCCAAGAAATATATACGATTGTGTATATTTCTTGAAGAAAAAATGAAACGTCAAAATTACTTAAGAAATAAATGCCAATTTTTTCTTGAGCAATTTCTTATGATGTGGATACCCAGCTTTAGGTTGGAGTGGCTGCCATAGAGTCGCACTTAGGCCAGTGCAGAGGCCCGTTGCGATACCACAAGAAGAAAGCGGATTAATCCTCCTTTTTGAACCAATTTGAAAACCTAATGCAGTTCACCAGGGCCTTCATTCTGTAGTTCTGTGTGAAGCAGGGTATCCACATCACAAGAAATGCTAAAACTCCATATAAAAAAACGCTCAAGAAATAGTCAAGAAATTTTCCTGTGTCAAATTTTCTTTAGGCAGTATCCACTTCACAAGAAAATCTTTTGTATATATTTCTTCAAGAAAAAATGAAACGTCAAAATTACTTAAGAAATAAATGCCAATTTTTTCTTGAGCAATTTCTTATGATGTGGATACCCAGCTTGAAAGAGAAATTCGATTCGAAAGCACATTTTTATTGTATAGAATATATGGAATAGAACTCGAAATCGAACGAATTATCTTTCGAATTAAACTGCAGAGTGAGTGCGCAGGGCGCAATTAACTTTGCAAATAAAAAAAGGAGAAATCAGCTGACGAGATGAGCCCACTTTATGGATAAGCCATGGTATGTAATTTGGTATCATGAACTAGTTCGTTCACTCACTTGGATGAACTAGTTCAACGAATGTTATTTTTGAATATAACTTTTTGAAGTAATGCAATTTTTTACAACGCGAAAAACTATATGATATGTACATTGATCTCATATAATTCATACATATGTACATATTTTGTTTCTTTTTAGAAATGTGTGAATTGTTAAGAAATAAATTTTGATTTGATTCTTAAGAGTTTTTATAACGCGATTGATCTCCTATATGAAAATATGTCTGTATACATAGTATATACATACCTACGCATGTTAAAATGGATATTACTTAGTATGTACATATGTATTTAAAAATAAATATGTAATCCCATTTTAAGTTGACTTCTAATTTTTGGGCTTTTTTTGGAGGACTTGGGCGGTAATTTGGTCCGTAAAATTTTTTTTCAGTGGCAACACTGACCGCAACACTGATTTGCCCTTTTGATTACGGTCCGACGTGAAATCATGGTCAAAATCAAGGCAGATCTAGGAAGGTAGGCCCGGTGGCGAATTCAGAAATTTCTCATGTATTTTGTTATTGTAATTGGTAGAGTGTAATGTCAAAATGATATTTCGCCGTGGTTAAAATCTGAATTCGCTTGGGGCTCGTCCATTTCTATTGGCCATGATGTGAATTCGCTTTGATTTTGACATTACACTCTACCTTTGTAAATAAAAAAAGAAGTTTTTCAATTCGCCGCCGAGCCTACCTGTTAGATATGCCTTGGTCAAAATTAAAATTACTCAGTGTGCTCTCCCGCACTCTCTCTCATTTTTCGCTTTAATGAAAAAGCAATAGGAGATATTTGGCCACGTTGATTTTGATCTGAGCGTAAACTGGGCCAATGCATATAAAATATTAAAATTATTATTAAAAATTAAAGCGACTCTTCAATTGTGTTTACGATATTTGTAAACACGTTTACGATATCTATTTCTCTTAACTAAAAATTTTATTTATTAATTAAAAACAAATTAAATAATTTATAGAAAAAATTCTGAAGAAAAAATAAAACTCAAAAAACAAACTTTTATTTTCTGATCGAAAAATAAAACTCAAAAAATAACTATTATTTTCTAAGCGAAATATAAAACTCAAAAAATAACTTTTTTTTCTGAGCAGAAAATAAAACTCAGAAAATAATGATTAAAAATAAATTTTTTTATAAAAATCGAAAAAATAAAAGTTAATGCACCTAGATGTAGTCTGCGTTACGGTGATTACATCTGTGTACTTCTTTTGCGTTTAGCATTTCTCCTTCAGTATGATTGTTTAGTCAAAATTTAAAAAATAACGATTATTTGCAATCCCTGATTTTATGTAATCTATATATTAATAGGCTAACATTTTTCCCATACAAACAATTGCCAGGCTGCTTAGCACATTTAACATACTCATATCCACATAAAATTTATATGGATTTGTTCGTATGAGTCAGGAGCAGTGCATAGGCATATAATTTTTTCTATAAATTATTTAATTTAGTTAAGAGAAATAGATATCGTAAACGTGTTTACAAATATCGTAAACACAGTTGAAGAGTCGCTTTAATTTAAAAGCGCTCTCTCTATTTTATATGCATTGGCCCAGTTTACGCTCAGATCAAAATCAATGCGGCCAAATATCTCCTATTGCTTTTCCATTAAAGCGAAAAATGAGAGAGAGTGCGGGAGAGCACACTGAGTAATTTTAATTTTGACCAAGGCATATCTAACAGGAAGGCTCGGCGGCGAATTGAAAAACTCCTTTTTTTATTTACAAAGGTAGAGTGTAATGTCAAAATCAAAGCGAATTCACATCATGGCCAATAGAAATGGACGAGCCCCAAGCGAATTCAGATTTTAACCACGGCGAAATATCATTTTGACATTACACTCTACCAATTACAATAACAAAATACATGAGATATTTCTGAATTCGCCACCGGGCCTACCTTCCTAGATCTGCCTTGATTTTGACCATGATTTCGCGTCGGACCGTAATCAAAAGGGCAAATCAGTGTTGCGGTACAACTGGAATTTGGAAAGTGTTGCTTATCTCCGCGAAAAGGAATAATTTCTGTACCAATACAAAGTTGAAAAAATAAATTGCATGGTCGAATTTCGAGCACCGGCGATATTAGTATATTTAATTTCGTAAACAATAGCTGTAAGTTCGATTGATAAAAGTAAATTTTGTGCACATATATAATTAGAGTTAATTGTATTTAATAAAAATTTTAGTTATATATAAAAAATTAATATATGTTTAAAGTTAACTTACATAAATTTGCTTCCACATTATGTAAGAATTTCGGTCAAGAATAAAGCCGATTCTATGATTCCATTTTTATTATATTCTCCCTCTCCTTTTCCGTCCCTTTGCCTTTCCCAGTCTCATTACTCTTCTCCTTTCCCTTGGAAACTGGGTTTAGCATAACATACCCTGCATTCCACTACTCATTTCATACCGTCATTGCTTAAAAAATATTCCGTGGCGTCCGAATCGTCTCTTTTACCCATAATTGGGTATCGGGACTAAGAATCACTATAAAAATATCTATATAGCACACCCGGTCAACACCTTTCATTTTATATCAGTATTGTTCAGAAGCATCCCGGGCTCATCCGGGTCCACTTATTGACCCACATCTGGGAACTTGACCTAGGAACTATAATGGGTACGGTATCTGGAGACTTGATCAAGAAATCTTAATGGGTACGGCTCTACATGAGAGTCCGCTCAACACCTTTCATTTGGTATCTGGGTTATCCGGGTCCACATATTGACCCATATCTTGGGATCCCACCTAGGAATCGCCATGCGCCGTGATTAAATAACAATATCGTTGAGAAATTATCCGGGGCCACCCGGATCAACATTTTGACCAACATCTGGGGACCTGACCTAGGAATCATAATGAGTTCATCTCTATGAAAAAACCCTACCTTTCAGCTGACACCAATATCTTTGAGAAATTTTCTGGGGAAATTCGGGTCCACGTTAATTTGGTACCAATATCCCTGAGAAATATTCCGGTGCTGACCCACACCTTAGGACCCGACCTAGGAATCGTAATGAGTTCATTTCTATCTAAAATCCCTGCTCAACACCCTTCATTTGATACCAATATCGCTGAGAAATTTTTCGGGGTCATCCGCGCCCACGTTTTGACCCATATCTAGAGACTCGACCTAGGAATCACAATGAGTACTATTCTATGTAAATTTTCTGCTCAATAACTTTCATTTGATACCAATATTGCTCAGAAATATTCGAGGGTCATCCGGACCCACTTTTGACCCATGACTGGAGACTCGACCTAGGAATCACAATGAGTAATATTCGATGTAAATTCTCTGCTCAACACCTTTCATTTGATACTAGTATCGCTCAGAAACATTCGAGGGTCATCCGGGTCCACGTTGTGACCTATATCTGGAGACCCGGCTCAGACATCACAATTATAATAGTTCTGTGCTGAAGTCCTCATCAAGACCTTTCATTTGATACTAATATCGCTCAGAAATATTCGAGGGTCATCCGGGTCCACGTTGTGACCCATATCTGGAGACTCGACCTAGGAATCACAATGGGTAATATTCTATGTAAATTCTCTGCTCAATAACTTTCATTTGATACTGTTGCATTGAAATATGTATATGCACTTTACTGAACACACCCAATTGAAATGTCATGTAAACGTCAATGCAATGAATAAAAATCTTTTTCTCTCTTACTTTAACCACATTAACTGAAACACGTCTTATTTTTACCATCAAATAAAATCTTTAATCATCAATATCAGGTTATGGGCAAACGCTAAAATTTTGTTGAATTTCAGCAAAATAAAACTTGCGGATATCGTTGAGTATATTATTTCGTAATTAAATACTAACTCTCGCTTCTTTTTCGGAATTTTTTTTTCTGTCCAAACACGTTGATCATTGTTGGTGCAATGAACGTACAACTGCCATTTGAACGCTTGAAGGGCAGAGAAAATTTCGCCGCCTGGAAAGTTGGAGCAAGAGCGCACTTAATTACAAAAGGTCTGTGGAAATATTGTGAAGTGGTCCATGTGGATACTAAACCTGACGAACAGGAAAAGAATCTTAAAGCATTGGCGGAGATCACATTATTGGTTGACTCGAGCGTATATACACACTTAGAAGGTTGCACAAATGCAAAGCAGGGTTGGGATGCATTGGTATCCGCCTTCGAAGATAAGGGCATCGTGAGAAGAGTCACTCTACTCAAACAACGGATTTCGCTAAAGTTAGAAGACTGCGAATCATTACAAAACTATGTAACGCAAAACTTGTCGCTGTACTCAAAAATAAAATCAGCTGGCTTTAAAATTGATGAGCAAATAGCTGGTGCAATAATGTTGTGTGGGCTACCGGATGATTTTAAACCGATGGTAATGAGCATAGAAACAAAGGGAGACGAGCTCACTCTTGATTATGTCAAAAATATTTTGCTACAAGAAGTTGAGTTCGAATCAAATGAGACAGTTGCACTTATGGCGTCAAAAAAGGCGTCAAAGAATGTAAAGTTTAAGCCGAACAAAGTTAAGTGTTTTGAATGTGGTGGTCCGCATTTCAAAAGAAAATGTCCAAAACTCAAAGGCGAGAAACATGTTTTATTCAGTTCTTTCATAGCGCAAAAATCGTCGACCAGTGATTGGTACTGCGATAGCGGTGCTAGCGCTCATATGACGAACGACTGCAAACAGATGCAAAATGCATCAGAATCAATTTTGAGTGAAGTGACTGTCACAAATAATGAAAAGCTGCCGGTAAAAAAGTCCGGTGATATTATCCAAACGATTGTTAAAAATAATAAAATTGATAAAATAACTATCAAAGATGTTCAACATATTCTGGGCATATGTGCTAACTTGATTTCGGTTAGTAAGATTGTTAATAATGGCAATGAAGTTGTTTTCAATGATCGTGGTTGTAAAGTTATAAACAACAAGTAAGGAAGCCTAAGTTCGAGTGGAATCGAACATTAGATACTCAGCTGTATGCTTTCATTGTTTGTTTGCGTTTGATGGAAACACGGTGTAGGTACTTTATATAAAGCGAGTGCTGCATAAAGTGGGCGTCGCCACGCCCATTTTCAAAATTTTTATCAGTCATCCAACTAAGCATATAAATATTATTCTTTGTGCAAAATTTCATTACTTTTTGACTTCTAGTTACAAAGATGTCACGTTAAAAATGCCCAAAGGGTGTTCCAGAAATATCTTTGTTAAAAAGTAGACGTCATAAACCGATTTCAATAAATTTTTGCGTGTCTATTAACACTTGTTATAAAAGTGTATAAACCAAGTTTCGTCATAATATCTCAATTATGTGTCGAGCTATAGGCTAAGAAATCTCGTATAATCCTTTGTCTAAAAAGAGGCGGTGCCACGCCCATTTTCCAGAATTTTTCTATTTTTTGTTTCCGGTCTATTGTGGAACTCATGCCACAAAATTTCAATGATATATCTTTATATTTGACAGAGATATCGCTTAAAATGTTTTTATTAGGTCACTTTATAATACCCTTATATAAAAGTGGGCGTGGTGTTCAAGCGATTTTAGTAATCTTTCGTCCACACATTTGGCTAAGTAAGTATATCACGCGTACCAAATTTCATCGATATATCTTTAACGGTTTCTGAGTTATGGCTTATAAAACTTTCAATGTTTGCCCCTTAATAAGTGGGCGTGGCACCGCCCATTTTCCAAAATTTTTGTAGTTTTTGTTTTCTGTCCGTAGTTGGACTACTGCCACAAAATTTCAGTGATAGATCTTTATATTTGACAGAGATATCGCTTAAAATGTTTTTATTAGGTCCCATATATAAAAGTGGGCGTGGCCGTCAACCGATTTTGATAATTTTTCGCCAAAACATTTTTCTAAGTAAGCAAATTACGCGTACCAAATTTCATCGATATATCTTCAACGGTTTCTGAGTTATGACATATAAAACTTTCAATGTTTGCCCCTTAATAAGTGGGCGTGGCACCGCCCATTTTCCAAATTTTTGTACTTTTTGTTTTATGTCCGTAGTTGGACTCCTGCCACAAAATTTCAGTGATAGATCTTTATATTTGACAGAGATATCGCTTAAAATGTTTTTATTAGGCCCCTTTATAGTTCCCATATATAAAAGTGGGCGTGGCCGTCAACCGATTTTGATAATTTTCCGCCAAAACATTTGTCTAAGTAAGCAAATTACGCATACCAAATTTCATCGATATATCTTCAACGGTTTCTGAGTTATGACATATAAAACTTTCAATGTTTGCCCCTTAATAAGTGGGCGTGGCACCGCCCATTTTCTAAATTTCACCAAGTTTCTTCATAGGGGCCTGAGCTCAATACGTGGGTAAAATTTCATCGCTCCAGCTATATTAGGGACTGAGATTCCAAGTTTCCGATTTTTTCTATATAGGAAAAGTGGGCGTGGCCATGGTCCGATTTCGCCCATTTTCAATACCAACCGTCCCAGTCTCGATACCAACTTGCATTTCAAATTTCATCAAAATATCTCAATTTTTACGCGAGTTATCCTGCGTACGGACGGACGGACGGACGGACGGACATGGCTCAATCGATTTCTCTTTTCACCCTGATCATTTTGATATATATAAGTCCATATCCATCTCGATTATTTCATTATGTTACAATCCACCGTTATGAAATCAAAATTATAATACTCTGTGTACTAGTACAGATGAGTATAAAAATACAAAAGAAACCATTGCGACTGGAAGTTTAGTTGATGATATGTTTAAACTTGATGTTCCCAAGTGCAAATCTTTTTCGGCGGAGACGGCTGCCGAACAATATTTAAAAGAAAACAGTGATAGCGAGCTACGATTATGGCATCGTAGGCTTGGGCATATCTGCTTCGACAATATGCATTTTTTGGACAAAAACAAGCGCAAAATGAAAATGTTAAAACCGAGCAAATGTGAAACCTGTATAAAAGGGAAATTAAGCCGTCTGTCGTTTCCCAAAGAGGGAAAGAGAGCAACGAGTACATTGGAGCTGGTACATTCGGACGTTTGTGAACTGAACGTGAAATCGATGAGTGGTTGCCGCTACTTCGTATCGTTTATCGACGATTTCACTGGAAAAGTGTTTGTTTATCCCATAAAAAATAAAGGCCAAGTATTTAATTGCTTTGTTGAATTTAAGAGAATGGCGGAAACACAAACGGGACATAAGCTAAAAATACTTAGAAGCGACAACGGAAAAGAGTTCGTCAATAATAAAATGGGAGTGTTTTGTAAAAAGAATGGCATAATTCACCAAACATCAACGCCTCATACACCACAACAAAATGGCACAGCGGAACGAATGAATCGCACACTCCTCGACCGTGTAAGGTGTATGCTTATCGACGCAAATTTACCAAAAAGCTTTTGGGCGGAAGCGTTAATGACTGCTACTAGAATTGTAAATTATATTCCTCGAAGAGGAGACAAAGTCACTGCAGAGGAAGCGTGGTCTGGAAAAGCTCCCGACTTGAATTTTTTAAAAGTGTTTGGTTGCAAAGCATTTGCACACGTACCGCAGGTCAAACGAAAAAAGCTCGATGACAAAGCGGTTGAATATATTTTTATTGGGTATGCCAACAATCAAAAAGCGTATCGACTATATCACAGAGCTACGAAAATAGTCATTATCAGCAGAGATGTCACATTTATTGAAAAAGAAAATGCGGTACAAATTAATTCGATTTTTACGAGACGAACCACAGCATGACACCGCTGTGTGAATCCAATGAAAACAGCGATTTCGAAACAAGGGGGGATGTAGTTGAATCAGAGTTGAATGATTCATCAATCGCTGATGACTTTGAAAGCACGAGCTCAAATGAACATGAAGGTGAAATTGCAGCTGAGCCTGGCAAACAGCTGGGTATGAGCTCAAATGAACTTAACGACACGTCGGCCCAAGGAAATCTTGAAGTTGTCGAATTCCATGACTTGGATGAAAATCAATGCAATTCAGGTGAGTGTCACTCAAAAATTGACCAATTACCACAGAAAGAACACGACACGGATGAGAGGAATGAAATTACGCGTCCTCCGTCAAGCCGACTTGCAAACAAGCCTAAGCCGAACTATGCATGTGCTATTTTTACTGAGAGAGATCCAGTGACTGTTAAGCAAGCTTTGTCGAGCGATGCGAGTGAGTTTTGGAAAGGTGCAATGCGTGAAGAAATAGATTCGCTTGCAGAAAACAAAACATGGGTGCTTAGCGAGTTGCCAAAGGGCAAAAAACCTGTGAAATGGAAATGGGTGTTCAAAACAAAACGAAATTCTGACGGCAATGTCGTGAGATACAAAGCCAGACTCGTTGCCAAAGGATTTACGCAAGTTGCCGGCGTTGATTACAATGAAACATTTTCGCCGGTGGTGAGGTACACGTCAATAAGGTTTTTGCTAGCCATGGCAGTACAATTTGAATTGGACGTTACCCAGATGGATGTGACTACCGCATTTTTGCATGAAAAATTGGATACCGAAATCTACATGGAACAACCAGAACTATTTGATGATGGTTCAAATCGATATTGTCGGCTGACCAAATCAATTTACGGACTGAAACAGTCTAGTCGCTTGTGGAACATCGCGTTGTCCAAAGTTTTGTTGAATTTTGGACTTAAGCGCTCAGAAGCTGATCAATGCATATTTTATTCTATACATGGTGGAGAGATTCTCATCGTTGCCATATGGGTGGACGACATACTCATTTTATCCAACAATTCGGATATGCAAATGCGATTGAAGAACGAGCTGAACAAACATTTCAAGATGAAAGATTTCGGAAATTCGTCTTCACTCCTTGGAATGAGAGTTACTCGAAATAAATCAACTGGTTCTATCACTATAGACCAATCGCAGTATATTAGCGAAATCATCGAAAGATTCGGAATGAGCAACGCCAACACAACGTCAACACCTTTTGATCCGAATCAAAAGATTAGCGAAGAAATGTGTCCGAAAACAGATGAGGAGCGATACGAAATGCGAAATATACCATACAGAGAGGCAATAGGCAGCCTGCAATTTGCTGCACAGGTAACTCGTCCCGATATTAATTTCGCCATAAATTTACTTAGCAGGTATAACGAAAATCCCGGCAAAGCCCACTGGGTGGCATTAAAGCGCGTTTTTCGATACTTAAAGGGCACCATTCAGAGAGGAATTACGTACACGAAATCGTCTGACGATCTAATGGGCTTTGGTGACTCTGACTGGGCCAACGATCTCGACAAACGCAATTCAACAACTGGTTTTGTGTTCATAATGCAAGGTGGAGCAATATCATGGCGTACACGACGGCAAAAAACAATCGCCCTTTCAACAACAGAAGCCGAGTTCATGGCGATGACAGACATGATTCAAGAAGCCACATGGCTGAAATACCTACGAACCGAATTGATACCAAGTGCGCCGCATATTATCACGGTGCACTGCGACAATCGTGGCGCAATTGACTTGGCGCTAAACAACAATTACTCAGCCAGAACAAAGCACGTTGACATTAAGGTTAAGTACATAGTTCAGAATGCTAAAGAAAAACATGTAAATATTAAACAGGTGTCAACTGAAAATATGCCAGCGGACATCTTAACCAAAGCAGTTGCGAACGCAAAGCTACAACGTTTTCTGAAATATTTTGGCATGAACGAATAGAGCTCGCCATACCGGATCATACATACCGGAGCTTTCCTAAGAATAACAACATGTGTTAATTATAATTTCAGTTATATTTTTAGTTCTGTTAATTAGAAGTTTACCTGAATTTAACTCTAAATGAAATAAAAGATTTAATTCAGGGAGGATGTTGCATTGAAATATGTATATGCACTTTACTGAACGCACCCAATTGAAATGTCATGTAAACGTCAATGCAATGAATAAAAATCTTTTTCTCTCTTACTTTAACCACATTAACTGAAACACGTCTTATTTTTACCATCAACTAAAATCTTTAATCATCAATATCAGATACTAATATCGTTCAGAAACATTCGAGGGTCATTCGGGTCCACGTTTTGACCCATATCTGGAGACTCAACCTAGGAATCACAATGAGTACTATTCTATGTAAATTCTCTGCTCAATACCTTTCATATGATATCAATATCGCTCAGAAACATTCGAGGGTCATTCGGGTCCACGTTTTGACCCATATCTGGAGACTGGAGATAGGAATCACAATGAGTACTATTCTATGTAAATTCTCTGCTCAATACCTTTCATCTGATACCAATATCGTCCAAAAATATTCAGGGGAAAGTCGGATCCACGTTTTGACCTTTTGACCTATATCTCGGGATCCGACTTCCGGATTTGAAAAAAATATGCATATAAACCATCTAGGGCAAGGTGCTAAGCTGGTGTGTAAATTTGCTCAAAATCCCTCCACGCGTTTGGGCGAAAGCCGGCGACAAAGAAATGGGCTTGATTTTTATATATATATAGATAGATATAGATAAAACTATAATACTCTGTGTACTAGTACAGCTGAGTATAAAAATCGCTAATGCAACATACAATGAAAATATACTTAAGAAGTCGCCGCGAACAAATTTAACGCGACTATTAGCGATTGGTAAAACTTTTTTTCTGTACTGGCAGAGCTTTTGAATATTCAAATAAACAGTATCGAGGACTGTTCAGCTTCTACGATAAAATAAAGACTAACACTCAGCTACTAAAAAGAGCAGCTTCATCGAAAAAGTATGAGTGGGATACTAAAAGTTAAGAAAAACGGTTGCCTTTGTATCTTCTATGTATTATTTTGTCGTGTTTTTGAAACTAAACAACAGTATCTACCTTTATTTAATTTAATTAATTTGTTTTTTGTTTATCATAAGTGAATTGTTTTTTAAATGTGATAAATTTACATATATATATATGTAACTTGTAATGTTTAGACTGCTAAATATACTTGAATGAATTTTATGGTTTTCTAACTTTAGGCTGTTTTCATTTCGCTTTAGTCAGGCATTGGGGTGAAAAAATTGTGGCAAACCTACCTATTATACAAAGAAAAGTATTTTATATAATTTTTATTGATCTCAGATCGGTATACATTATTATTATTACATGTCAGAATTATAAACATGTGCCCTGTGAAAATGTTGCATTTCTCATATTATGAATGAAACAAAAGTAAATAAATAAATAAAATAAATAAAAATAAAATAAATTTTTTTGCTGTGAAAAACCCGTTGTAAGGAAACGTACGTTAGGTACTTTTAAAATCTTTAGAATTCTTATGGTAAAATTCTTTTGATAACTTCGATTTCCAGATTTTTGGACAATTTATTCTCAAGGGTTTTTGGAATTTTCTGAAAAGTAATCAAAAAATAAAATTACCAAAAACCAGGAAAATTTTAATTAGACTTGAGAGTTTCACACTACTACAAAAATTAAATGTGCTACGTAGGTGCATACTCGGAATTCTTCTCAAAATTTGTGCCCGAGATTTTTAATTTTTTTCGAAAGTTGTATTAATTTTCGGAATTTTTCGGCTAGTTTAGAAATATTCTCTTAAACAAAGTGCGTCGTTAAATTCTACATTTTTTTATTAGAGATTACAACGTGTCAGGCCCGCAGAGAACCGAGCCGGGCCCCTGGGACTGTTCGCGTTTACGGCACCCCTCTCCCCCCTAAAAAATAAACTCAATCTAGTAAAAAATAATATTTTTAATAATTTTAAAACAATTTTTTGTAGCAACAAAGTACCTATGTATGTATCTATGAAATCCTAGTTCGAGTACTGCCAATACTGCTTTGCCTTTCCGGGCCCTCAAAAATCTTCCGGGCCCCAGGGCGATTGCCTCCTCCCCCTCTCCGCGGCCCTGCACTGTGTGACAGTGAAAAAGTACTTTCTGCGGGACATACCTCAAGTTGTAGGTCTAGTCAAGTATACAAAAACTACATACTTAGAATTAACCAATACACCCCCTAAACCTGGAGTTAGGGACCAAAAACCCCTTTTTCATAAGTCATATATTGTACCATAACTTTTTATCTGTAGACTCCATCAACATAATTTTGATGTCGTTGCAAAGATGACATTTCGTCGCTTTTGTATAAGAACTGTTAATGTATCTTGATAACTGTCAGAGAAACTGTAAAATCAATGTCAAAGATTAAATTTTTTCATCTTTAATAACAGTTTTCTCGAATAATTTGTGATCCAGTGTATATGGGCATTTCCTGGGCGTTGCGGACGTTACCTTCGTACGATTTTTTGAATTTTTGAGGCAGAAATATCGCGAAATATTGTATCGTTTTATTATATATGGAATGATTTAGGCCACAGCTGATGATAAAAATATGTTGGCGACACAAATGTAGTTTAATACCTTTGTTTTAGCCACTTAAACTCTGTTGCGGACGTTACACAAAATGGAAGTGGTTTTTAGATTATTAACTAAATCAGCGATTTTCTTCGAAACTCGAAGTACATATAAAGAAAAAAGTTATTAGAGATAAATTGAAGAGAAAAGTCAAGTGTTGGTTAAATCCGCCACAGAAATAAGCCAAGAAAAACATCTGATTAGAAAACGTTACATACCTCGCGTTGCGTACGTTACATTTTATGTCTATTATATATATAGTACGTATACACATTTTCATATTCATGATAATCAGTAACTAATATCGCCCGAGTGATGAAATCTCATCCGTGTAATGAGCTCGTTATAAAGAAATATTCGAAAGTTTCGAAAATGGTGGCACTCATTAAGAGACACATTTTCAAAGTTTTATGAGTCATATCTCAGAAACCGAAGCAGATATGTCGATTAAATTTGGTACGCGTGATATACTTGCTAATACGAATGCTTGTAAGAAAAATTGTGCAAATCGGTTGACGAACATGCCCACATTTATATATGGGTATTATAAAGGGGCCTAATAAAAACATTTTAAGTGAAAAATGTTAAGATAATTCATTGATAATTCGTGGTATCAGTGCCACTATAGACGCAAAACAAAAAACACAAAAAGTGTTGAAAAGGGCGTGGCACCGCATCTTTTAAAACAAAGAAATCTAAGAGATTTCTGAGCCCCATAACTTGGCAAATAATTGAGATATTATGACGAAACACACCCGTGCACACCCTTTCATCAGTTCTGGTAATACACGTGTAAAAATTTAGCTAAATCGGTTTAAAAACACGCCTACTTTTCAAAGAGATATTTAACAAGTAAGGAAACCTAAGTTCGAGTGGAATCGAACATTAGATACTCAGCTGTATGCTTTCATTGTTTGTTTGCGTTTGATGGAAACACGGTGTATTTATATAAATCGGGTGTCGCATAAAGGGGGCGTAGCCACGCCACGCGATTTTTGAAAAATTTTGATTTTCAAATTAAGTTTTTATAAAAAGTTGTAAAAATCAGGAAAGTTTTATTACTTTAAAAATTTGCCCGTTTAATTGCAAAGACTTTAAGCGTAATATCAGAGAGATCCGATAGATTTTTTTCTTGTGAAATAAAAAGGATATTTTGGACGAAAAACTTGGTTAGGTGACTTAACTATGTGAAAACGACTTCATAGGTAAAAAGGCCATTAGAAGAAATTATAGAGCTTGTGAGAACCAAATTAAACAACAACAATTTGGCCCACACAAAACAAACCCTATGGAAACGCAACACAGCCGCCCACGACACTAACACAGCAACACAACAACACAGCCATCCACGACACTAACACAGCAGCACAAGGGGTGAACGCAACAAGTCTTAGCAACACAATGAGAGAGCGCAACAAGTCTCAACAACACAAAGAGCGAACACAACAAGTCACAGCAACACAACGATCAAACACAACAAGTCAACGCAACCATCTGAGCTAGCGACATCGGACACAATAGCTAGAAATAGAGCGACACAGCACTACGGCGGGCAGTCAGCACGGAGCCGTAGTTGCGACCGGAGCTACTAGCGAAGCGCTTCTTGATTGTAGATAGGTTCTACCAGTGCAATCAAGAATAGTTTCACAAAGTTTGTGGGCGTGACGGTTCTACCTCCAAACACTGCTTTAGATCACGCGCAAAGGTCCTCCCGCGACTATAGACAGGCGACGCACGCCCGTACGTGCCGACGTAAACCGCGCCGCGAGTATACCACGAAGCCGCGACGCTAGCGCCCTAGTGCCAAAGCGCAGAGACACCTACGCCGGTGCGACGGAGGAACGTCACCGTTGACAGCGACACCAGCATCAGAGTTACGCCAATACACGCATCTACTAACGGGAGGTCACCTAACGGAACCCGACCGGCCCGTTAACGTCATCGTTGGACAGCGACACCAGCGTCAGAGTTACGCCAACACACGCGTCTACTAACGGGATCCGCCTAACGGAACACAACCGACCCGTTAACTCATACCATAGTAAAATAGTACATATAAGAAATGAATTGAAGTTATAGAAAGATAGAATGTGGTTAATTTATTGTACATATTTAATGATTTAAGGAGTGAATAAAATTACATGAAAACAATTTGCACGGCGTCCCAAATTTACAAATTGATTGTAACCGAACCCTGGACACGGCGAGTATACCCCAGCAACTACTAAAGAAGCAACGGGGCAACAAGAAAGCTTCGTTACAATTGGCACCCGAGCAGGGACCCTGCAAATCGCCCAAGCGTCAGAAGGAACATTCCTGACTACATATCGGGTGATTACAAAATGGCTGACCAGATAGACACCACGTGGTTGGACAACCAGAGGAACTGGATATCGAACAGGCAGGCACCACCCGGGAAATCCGAAAACGAATATTAGCAGTGGCATCAAAGGCGACAACGGACCCGGAATTACAAGCAAAGTTTTTATCATTAGAAATCACCTATCAGGGGGATGCCATAAACAATAGTGAGAACGAAGGTGAGAAGGAGGCAACAGATCCTCCGAACACAGGCACGAACTTCGACAATGGGCCACCTAGGCAAGACACCTCGGCGTTCCCGCTTCGGGAAACGCAACCCACAAGACATAATCCATCATCAGGAATAGCGTCAACCGGAAGGAACTGGTCAGTTAAATACGACGGGGGGCTTTCATCGAACGGCTGGAGGAGCTGTCAGAAGCATACGCGTTAAATAGGGATCTGCTCCCAAAAACCATGCCAGAACTACTAGGAGGCACCGCCATAGTAAAATAGAATATATAAGAAATGAATTGAAGTTATAGAAAGATAGAATGTGGTTAATTTATTGTACATATTTAATGATTTAAGGAGTGAATAAAATTACATGAAAACAATTTGCACGGCGTCCCAAATTTACAAATTGATTGTAACCGAACCCTGGACACGGCGAGTATACCCCAGCAACTACTAAAGAAGCAACGGGGCAACAAGAAAGCTTCGTTACAAGCTTCCAAAGACTAAACTAATGACATTTCGATTTTAAAAATACGATATCAAATAACAAAGTTACAATAAAAAAAATTATTCCGCGATATTTCGCGGGATCAAAAAAAAAATGGTATGGAGAGTGGGACAAAACTCAATTACTCAGATTTTTTATCGAAAACAGTCGATGTAAATATGTACAAAAATCGTAAAAGGGCAACAATATGTTGTATGGACTAGTATATATTTAATATGATATTTTAAGAAAAAGGGAAAAATGTATAAACAGGCTTCTTAATAGAAGACTCGAAAGAACTCAAATCTGCTTATAAGACCTGGTCCAGAGTGGTCCTTAATTGTTAAAAGTTTAAATGAAAATGCCAATGCTTGAAAATTACGCTCATAGAAAAGCTAAGATTTCTTCATCTTGTATTTTGCTAAAAATAAATTGTTTTCACTGTTTTCTTTCGCTAAATCATGAAACATACGTTTTTCTTGCGTTTCCATAGTTATCCGCATTTTTTTAGCACTCCAACTTGAAATATCGCAAAAATCATAATACACTTATTACACAAACTTTTTCCAGAAAAATTTTTTTTCAAATGTGTTGACTTTAAATGAGCCACAGTAACATTTAATGGTGGTAATTGCGAATATAAGGAGGTTTTCCATAAAATTCAATATATTTCCCACGGAAATGCATGACAGAAGTTTCTTTTTCAAGCACCAACGTTTTTGACTTTTGTGTATGGGGGCTGACCAGTGTGCGATGCCACGCCCATTTTCCAAAATTTTTGTGTTTTTTGTTTTATGTCTGTAGTTGAACTCCTGCCTCAAAATTTCAAAGGATTATCTTTATATTTGACAAAGATATGGCTTAAAATGTTTTTATTAGGTAACTTTATAATACACATATATAAAAGTGGGTGTGTTCGTCAACCGATTTTGGCAATTTTTCGTCCAAACATTTGCCTAAGTAACTATATCACGCGTACCAAATTTCATCGACATATATCTGCTACGGTTTCTGAGTTATGGCCTATAATACTTTCAATGTTTGCTCCTTAATAAGTGGGCGTGGCACCGCCCATTTTCCAAAATTGCACCATAATTCTTCATAAGGGCCTGAGCTCAATACGTGGGTGAAATTTCATCGCTCCAGCTGTATTAGCAGCTGAGATACCAAATTTCCGATTTTTCTATATAGGAACGTGGTCATGGTCCGATTTCGCCCATTTTCAATACCAACCGTCCCAGTCTCGATACCAACTTGCATTTCAAATTTCATCAAAATATCTCAATTTTTGCGCGAGTTAGAGTGTTTACAGACGGACGGACGGACATGGCTCAATCGATTTCTCTTTTCACCTTCATCATTTTGATATATGTATATAAGTCCATATATATGTATCTCGATTATTTCATTCTGTTACAATCCACCGTTATGAAATCAAAATTATAATACTCTGTGTACTAGTACAGCTGAGTATACAAATATTCGACACTACTTTGACTCAGTATTTTGATTTTTGATAAATTGTAAACCGAAATTTATTAAGAAACTCTCAAAACTTTTGAGTCATTTAAAAAAAGGAAATAAAGTTTTTATAGGGTCTACACACGATGAGTCTGATTCAAGACAGTTTAGGTGTATTAGTGAAAATTTGCATGTAGTAGTTACACCGACATCATGGTGAAATAAAAATAGGTGATATCACGGCCAATGACAGCAGTTTAACGTCTCACCATTATTCCGGTCATGCATTTGAAGGAAGTAGAAAAGGGGGACAAATTTAGGAGTAGTTTAGTACTTTTTTACTACTTTTGTGTATTTTTATATGACTAAACTTGTGAAAGGGGAATATTTTTAAAATGCTTATAACGTAAGTAATTTAATTTGGTTTAGATAACAAATTGTTTGTTCCATACTTACCTATGCATGTGGATATGCTTATCTATACATCAGAAAAGAAAAAAACTCCAAAAAGAAACTTGATAGATATTGATAACAAAGTTAGAGGAATTAAAGACAAAGTTTATTTTTTTGTTTGTTTATTACAATTTACAAAATCTTATATATATGTACATATCTATATATTAATAGGCTAACATTTTTTCCATACAAACAATTGCCAGGCTGTTTTGCACATTTAACATACTCATATCCACATAAAATTGATATGGATGTGTTCGTATGAGTGAGGAGCAGTGCATAGGCATATAATTTTTTCTATAAATTATTTAATTTCTTTATAATTAATAAATAAAGTTTTTAGTTTTGTACCATTTTTGATTTACTTCGTTTTTGCTTCGTTGGCAATGTGCCCATTATCTATATATTAATAGGCTAACATTTTTCCCATACAAACAATTGCCAGGCTGTTTAGCACATTTAACGTACTCATATCCACATAAAATTGATATGGATGTGTTCGTATGGGTCAGGAGCAGTGCATAGGCATATAATTTTTTCTATAAATTATTTAATTTCTATATAATTAATAAATAAAGTTTTTAGTTTTGTACCATTTTTGATTTACTTCGTTTTTGCTTCGTTGGCAAATGTGCCCACTATCTATATATTAATAGGCTAACATTTCTCCCATACAAATAATTGCCAGGCTGTTTTGCACATTTAACATACTCATATCCACATAAACTTGATATGGATGTGTTCGTATGAGTCAGGAGCAGTGCATAGGCATATAATTTTTTCTATAAATTATTTAATTTCTTTATAATTAATAAATAAAATTTTTAGTTAAGATAAATGGATATCGTATACGTGTTTACAAATATCGTAAACACAGTTGAAGAGTCGCTTTAATTTAAAAGCGCTCACCACCGGGCCTACCTTCCTAGATCTGCCTTGATTTTGACCATGATGGGCTAGAATAGCCCAACCAGTCAACGACGCACGCACGTAGCCCGTGTCAGCTGACACAACCTGTCTTATGGAGTTGTAGTGTAAATGCCCACTCACCAACGCATGACGAAAGCCCCTTTAACGCACGTATCGTAGAAACCTAGCTCAGTTTGATTTTTCACGTAATAACGTGTCAGCTGATTGCTCTCTTTGCAACAGGCTTGCCGGAGCGATCATTTTGTAGTAAATTAGTACGAATCTTTCAATATGCTCCCAAAGTACCTCAATAACTATTCCGAATGTTGCCGATTATAAAATTATGTTAACATAAGTGTATTTTTTTTTAAATATGGAGATAAAAATGTAATAAAAAAATTTAAGTTTTTTCTTGCGTTTTTTTTTTACTAAATTTGACTATTGCCGCAATCGTTTTTTTACAAGGAAATAAAAATGTAAATAGAGAAAATGAAGGTTTTTTGGCGTTTTTTTTTACTAAATTTTACTACATATTGTATCAATCGTTTTTATTTGTTTTTATATGGAGATAAAAATTTAAATAGAAGAAAATTAAGTTTTTCCTGCTGTGTTTTCTTTACTAAATTTGACTATTGTGGATATTTTTGACTGTTGCATTTAATACATTTGACTATTAGGCATATAACTTTTTACAATTTTTGCAAATACGAAAAACGGCATACTATAGTCGAATAGAGCATAAAAAAGTATGAACCCCATTATTTTTTTTTGCGAAATTGCAATAAAGTTTCCGCGCAAAACGAAATTACTTTTTTATCAGAACTGCTGAAAAAAACAAAAAAAGTTTTGTACATCTGCGCAGAGCGTGCAATTAAAATTGTGCAAGACATTTTACCATTGTGTAAATCATCATATACTTTAAACTTAAAACTTATTTCATATAACAATTGACAAAAATGTAAAAATAAAAATATTAAAAAAAAAAATAAAAAAAAAATCTGACTTTTTTTAGAAATCCATTTTTGCGCGGAACGTTTTTGAACCGAAATCACCTAAAAAAGTGATATTCATTACTTGTACAATATTTGCCACCACGTGGTGGTATGCCAAAATTCGTCAAAATTTGTTATATGCCTAATGTACATATTCTTAAAAGCCTTTAAGAATTAGTAGTAGAAAATGTAGAAGCACGGAGTCAGAAGTAAACAAAACTGGAATTAATATTTGGTCTTAAATTATCATGATACAACATTTTCAATTTAAAAATTTATTTATTAATAAATTCTATGAATAATACGATTTTCAAGAAAAATTACTACGAAACCAAACACAAGTTACTACGAAATCAAAAAGTGCATGTATACTTTGCTGTACAATGGTAACGCTGTTATTCAACTCATTCCAAACAAACCAAAAACAATGCAGAACGTAAACAAAGGAAAACAACTGATTCTTGCGTTGGGTATGCGTGCGTGAATGGTGTCGATTTTGAACTATTGCGTGAGGTAACTGAGAGGTATGACGCCGTCGGTCAGTGGTTGGACTATTCGCGTCGGACCGTGATCAAAAGGGCAAATCAGTGTTGCGGTACAACTGGAATTTGGAAAGTGTTGCTTATCTCCGCGAAAAGGAATAATTTTTGTACCAATACAAAGTTGAAAAAATAAATTGCATGGTCGAATTTCGACCACCGGCGATACTAGTATGTATTAATGGAGATGTAATATTAACATAGTAAGCTAATTAAAAAAAGTTGTACTTAATGTAATGCATAAAACGATAAATTTCCACTGAAAATAACGGTATTTATTCCAGTCCAATTTTCGCGCTCCATTCTACTTTGCATTACGTGGAATGGGTAATGGAAGCTCATTCCACTCTACATTACTGCCAATGCGTGAAAGAAGGGCGGGGTGTAATAAGGCCTTTTGAAATAAGGCCTTTAAGGCCTTATATCGAAACCAAAGTTTTGTCATTTTCAAAAAAAGGTCTTATTTCACATTTAAAACGCAATTAGGCCTTTTTTTGAAATGTGGAATAACCCCTTTATTTATTTAAGCGAGAACTTATGAGAATTCCAATGAGCAAATAACTGTTTTATAAATAACAGAAGGACATCACCGTGGCGGTAGCCACGGCTGTGACACACGACCGGACTTGGATAGCGTAGCCAAGAGTTATTTTTCATAATCGCGGCCGAAAGCCGCCCACGCTGAAAGGTGTACTACGCAGAAGCACATCACCGTGGCGGTAGCCACGGTTAGGACACACGTCCGGACGGATGGCATAGCCCAGGGTTATTTTTTATAAGCGCAGAGAAGTGGGCCAGACCGTAAAGAGAATTTTTTATAAGCGCGGCCGAAGGCCCCAACACAAAACTGTTCTCCGCAAAAGTTGTTTCTTTATCTTCTCTTTCCGGAGTAATATCTATGACCGGTCCATAGTGCTTTTGCCCAGAACACTTTTCTGCGTTGGCGGCCTTCGGTCGTGCTTATAAAAAATAACCCTGGGCTACACATATGTACGTACCTATGCGGCGGAAAAAGCGACAGCGTGACAAGAAGAGCCAAGTTCGCAGATAAGTGAAGGTTGCAGCAGCACTGCGCATACTCCATCACACACACTCAACAGCGGTGGAACCGATTTTGAGTCCTAATGCGGTGCATCGGAAAAGCTAAGGGCACCGATAGCCATGCGAATTCCGATGAGATGTATGCCGATCGTTTATTGCTTTGCATGCGTTATGCGACGATAAAGCGGTAACAATCAAAAGCAGGAGGCTGATGTTGATGCGAATAAAATATTGGTTGTACTTCAATGTTGCCTTCGATGTGCTCAACTGGAATTAACTGCCGATGACACACGCGGTGAACAACGCTGAAACTAATTAAATAATATTATTACTTCAGGTTTTTATTAGAAAAATTACAATATCTTCTTACCAAAATAATTTTCCATAATTGTTTTCACAATTTTGTTGAAAATAAATATGGAAATGTCAGAAAAAAACCATAATAGAAAAACAATGATGCCTACTCATTAAAATACTAAAATGGGAATGAATATATAATTTTTGTATGGACTTTCGGTACGATTTGTAAAGAAAAAAGCGAAGAAGGGAACATTTTTTATAAGAGTGCGAGTGTTGTCAAAATGCACCGCCATTTTGTATTATTGCAAACACCTTTTCTGTTATTTCACCATGACGGACATGACTCTAGCATTGACCACGGCCGTGGAGAGGGGCGGGGGGGGGGGGGGCAGCCAGGGCAATCGCCCTGGGGCCCGGAAGGTTTTTGGGGGCCCGGAAAGGCAAAGCAGTATTGACAGTACTCGAACTAGGATTTCATATATACATACATAGGTATTTTGGTGCTACAAAAATTGTTTTAAAATTGAAGTGTTTAACTTAACCAAATCACCAAACTAAAATTATAAGCATCCAATCAAATATTTACCTTGTTTATACATGGGCAAATCCTAGAAAAGTGAGTTGAAATTGAGGAAAATCGACTTTGATTTAGAGCAGTGTTGAACGAAAGAGCAATATGGAGCAAAACGGAGCTGCTCGGCTACACATACGAGTCGTGTGTGTGCTGCTAGCAAGCAATTGCGACGCCTACAACCAATTAGTCTGCGCTTGAATTTCATGCTGTGTACATCGATCGCGCAAAGAATTTTTTTCTTTTTTCTGAGCAATAGGTATGCGACATCTGCTTATACGCGCACACTAATGCAAAAATATGTTGCGCTTGTGTAAGTAGCGCAGTCGGCGGTGTGCATCACTGATTTAGAGTTTCCAAAGTACCGCAATTGGTAAGGTGGTGAACCAAGCTTCTCAGAAATATTTACTTTTTAAATGAAAAATGTTGGTAACCCTGTTTAAACTGATTTCAAAGAGTTAAGGTATACAACAGAGATCAGCATGCGATACATTTTTTGTGATTTAGAGTATACTCATAAAAAATGCGGTGGGAGTAAGACCGCAACCGCAAAATATGCGATCATAATAAACCGCATTTTCTTGATCAATTCCGGTATGCAGTAGTATGGATATCACAACACCGCATATTGTAAACACCGTATACCGCAAACACCGCATATCGCAAACACCGCATACCGCAAACACCGCATTTCCCAAATAGAGATATTTATAATATTGCCAGTGCGATTTTTTGTTTGTAATTTCTACCGTCTTATGGATTTCTAATGAAAAATACTACTGATTACAATTTGATTTTAACCAGAGAATATCTATACACGAAAACTCTCAGGATTGGTTTTTTTTTTTAATTTTTTCATTGAAAGGGCTACTTAAAATTTAGAGTTTGTTTACATTCAAAATAATTTGACTAATGAATTTCAAGATAAAAATATGTCCTATTTACATGAAATAGAGTTTTTTCCTAAAATCCTTGAATCACATTTATGGCTTCTTAGTAATACACATAAGTTTTGTTTACACATTTTTGTTTGTCTGTGACATAATTCTTTATTTTCCAACGAGGCATTCATTCAATTTTCACAATCGACAAAATTGGCTACGATACATTGATTGAAACCGAAGTTTTTGTAATTTTATTGGAGCCCGTCGGAATGAATACTTTTCCGTCAATCTAGCAATTCGTTTAACTGAGAAACATAATTGAATTAGATGTCTTTTTTACGGCAAAGCTGAAGTACTGAATGTGTCGATCGTCATTTATGTAAATACATTTAATTCAACTATGTTGTCAATTAAACGGATTGCTAGTTTGACGGAAAAGTATTCATTCTGATGGCCCTATTAGTCGTATTGGATTTCAAAAATGAATTTTTGATAATTTTATTATTGAAAAATATTTAATTATTCAAAAAACTGCCACAAAAAACAAAGCACACAAAATAAAAAAAATACTTGAGAATAAATTTGCTGTATATCTTATAATCAGTAACACATATCTATGTATTTATGTATGTACTACAAATGAATTTTCAATTGCCTATACCTTTGCAGTGTGTGAAAAATTTCCGGCAACACTGATTAGTATACAAATAAACAAATGCGGTGTTTGCGATATCCGGTGTTTGCGGTATACGGTGTTTGCGTTATGCGGTGTTTGCGGTATGCGGTGTAAACAACATTAAATACCGCAATATCATTTAGGTTTCCAATCAATGCGGTGGCGGTGAATTTTTTTTCTGGTTACTTATTTTTTGAGCCAAGTATTTTTGCGGTGCTTTAGAAAATGCGGTGCACCGCTGCTGATCTCTGGTATACAAAATTTAAAAAATTATTAAAAACAATACCATTATCTATCTGCTATCATTTCCATGATTTTATAGTTAGATACTAGAGTTATTACCAGGAACAAGTGCAAGAAGGATTAAATAAATAAAAATAGGTAAAAAAACTTTTTAAGTTAAACGGTTTTATGTTATACATACATTGCAATGTTTAAGATAAATGTACTAAAAACAAAAAAATAATAAAATAGATACAGTCGTGGGAATTATAAACATTTGCATAGACTAGACTAAAATAAAACCGTGGGGCACGTCAATTGTCTACAATCGTTGATTAAAATGTTTGTTTTGTAATGTTACACTATAATTAGGCAGTTGTTCAACCGACAACGATGGACGTGTGATAAGTAGGGCTAGAATGTGGAAAAAAGCTAGCAAGCTCGATTATAAGCGAGTTTTAGGGTTTCATAGTGGTGAGCGAGTAGTACTTTTATCATATGTTTTGTCGATTAAAGACAAACTACGAGCAGTGAAACGATTCCTCGTGTGAATGTCCAACGATAAACTAGTTGAAACATCTCTTTTATTAACATGGAGTGTATAACTATTGGAATTTCCATGAGCAAGAAAATAGTAAGTATTTTCCTCACCGTCTGCGGGCCAACTGCCTAACGACGAATTAAACGATTCTTCTATCGCACATTAAGTCGATAATTTGTAGACAATTGACGTGCCCCCCGGTTTTATTTTAGTCTAGTCTATGCAAATGTTTATAATTCCCACGACTGTATCTATTTTATTATTTTTTTGTTTTTAGTACATTTATCTTAAACATTGCAATGTATGTATAACATAAAACCGTTTAACTTAAAAAGTTTTTTTACCTATTTTTATTTTCTAGTTTTTAGTTTTTATTTCGCATTCTGTTTAATTCATTTAGTGCTTCATTATTGCAAGGTTTCTTGTCCGTTAGTTTATTGCAGTCCAACGCCTCTATAGCGACCCACGCGCCACCTATCGGAAGTTTTTTTTAGGAAAATATTTCCTTTCAAGGTAGTAATACATGTTCCGAATTTCAGCCAAATCGGACCATAAATGCGATTTTTGTAAATATAGCGACCCACGCGCCACCTAGCGGAATTTTTTTTTTAAGAAAATATTTCTTTTCAAGGTAGTAATACAAGTTCCGAATTTCAGCCAAATCGGACCATAAATGCGATTTTTGTAAATATAGCGACCCACGCGCCACCTAGCGGAATTTTTTTTTTAAGAAAATATTTCTTTTCAAGGTAGTAATACATGTTCCGAATTTCAGCCAAATCGGACCATAAATGCGATTTTTGTAAATATAGCGACCCACGCGCCACCTAGCGGAATTTTTTTTTAAAGAAAATATTTCTTTTCAAGGTAGTAATACATGTTCCGAATTTCAGCCAAATCGGACCATAAATGCGATTTTTGTAAATATAGCGACCCACGCGCCACCTAGCGGAATTTTTTTTTTAAGAAAATATTTCTTTTCAAGGTAGTAATACATGTTCCGAATTTCAGCCAAATCGGACCATAAATGCGATTTTTGTAAATATAGCGACCCACGCGCCACCTAGCGGATTTTTTTTTTCATAATATTGCATTGTCATCGGGGTTATACATGCGTGCAAAATTTCAGATTAATCGGTTGACAGGAAGAGGGTGAAATTTGAATTACTAAATTTGACCCAAGAATAAAGAATAAATAATAAAACAAACGGGGTGAGCTAAATAAAACCGTTTAATAAACTGACATTGCGATTAAATTTAGTTTTATGTGGAAGTATCAGGATCTGTCGGAAGAAGAGCTCAGAGAAAAGGCAACGGCATTCTGCACGATTTATGGCATAGATATTTCTACGGATCTAATAGATGAAATCATTTATCTCAAAGCCATCCACTTAACATATTTGGGATGCGATTCGCTGCCACCATTACAACTTCTGAACAAACTTCATAACTTGAAGACGGAAGTATTATTTCCTAACATCTGCATAGCATTAAGAATATTTTGCACACTTCCAGTCAGTGTGGCTGAAGGGGAGCGTTCTTTCAGTCCATTGTCTCGCGTGAAAATTTTTTTGCGTTCTACTATGAGCCAAAATAGCTTAACAAGCCTTGAAACATTGGCATTGGCGTCCAGTTTTGACTTAGTAATTTCCATATTCGCAGACCAAAAAGCACGGAAGGTTTTACTTGGATGATTCAAGCTCTTAAAATGTATTTAAAAAAGTTAATGTAAGCAAATCAAACAATGAGATCTAACATTTCATTTATGTATGTATGTATTGGGGTCTATACACAGTGCGTCTGACTCGCGAGTCATCTGTGTACGTGTTGACTCGCTGTCATTCTGGGCTCACTTGGTCATTCATTTGTGAATACTTTTCATTGCAGAAGGTTCGAAATGAATATCTCAGACGACCTGTATACTTCGATGAATTCAAGTAAAAAAAAATTTTATCTTCCTCAATATCAAACTTATGGGCTAAACAGAATCAGTACTTCTCCGTCATGACGGACAAGGAAGAAACTGACAGCTGAGTAGACTGTGTATATTTTGCTGGTGCAACACTACATTGGCAACGTATCAGTCGCCGGATCCGGCATACTTTGCCAATTTTCTATTTTGCCGTACGTCAGTAATATAAGATGTGTTCGGTGAAGGCATTAGAGTACTCTAGTGCAGAAAATTGCGTTCGATAACTCGTTTTTGTACTAAACTGTGCAGAAGTGTTTTGTAACCAACTTAAAATTAAATATTAGTATTAAATTAATACTATTAAACATATTCCATGCGATTTTGCTCTTAGCAATTCTATTTTGTTTACGCTAGGGGCTAGGAAATTGGTGTGGAGATAAACGATAACAATTCCATATTAACGCAAAATAATAGGAGTTATACGAAAAGGGGGCGTGGCACTTCCCAACAACGCTTAATTTTTTAAGCTGAATATCTTTAAAAGGATTTAAGTCAGGGACCTGGAAATTGGTACAGAGATATATGATATCAAAACAATTTTTGCGCATAAAAGTGTAGGTTATCGGAAAAGGGGGCGAGGCACCTCCCACGCGTTCTTAATTTTTAAGGCTAAATATCCTTAAAAGCATTCATGGCATGTACATAGAAATCACTATGCAGATATATGATATCAATACCATGTTCACCCAAAAAAAAAAAGATTTATCCAAAAATGGGGCATTGCACTTTGAGGCTGAATATATATAAAAGGGTTGGAGGAGGGGCCTGAAAACCATTATGGAGGTATACTATATCAATCCTCTTACTTACTTAGTGAAAATAGCCAATACTCAGTGAAAATAAATATCCGGAACAGAAAACTAAAAATGTTGAGTATCGTGCAGCCTTAAACTGAATACTAAATTATATATTTTTGAAGTTGTATACACAATGAAATAGTGAAAAATTGTTAATTTTCTATTAAAAATAATACCGGTGTAATAACAATTTTTGAAATGAAATTAATAAAAAAATCTATTTTGGGCAGAACGAAGTTTGCCGGGTCAGCTAGTTTTATATAAAATAAAACTGACAATGTGAATTGAAAAATTTTTGTATGTTATTTTTTTACTAGACTGAATTTATTTTTTAGGGGGGCCCGTAAACGCGAACTGTCCCAGGGGCCCGGCTCGGCTCTCTGCGGGCCTGGCATTGACTCAAGAAAATCAAAATTAGTTTGATATTTTGCTGGGACACGGCGAGTCAACACGTACACAGATGACTCGCGAGTCAGACGCACTGTGTATAGTAGTCCAACCATTGACCGACGGCGTCATATCTCTCAGTTACCTCACGCAATAGTTGAAAATCGACACCATTCACGCACGTAAACGCACGCATACCCAACGCAAGAATCATTTTTTTCCCTTTGTTTACATTCTGCATTGTTTTTTGTTTGTTTGGAATGAGTTGAATAACAGCGTTACCATTGTACAGCAAAGTATACATGCAGTTTTTGATTTCGTAGTAACTTGTGTTTGGTTTCGTAGTCATTTTTCTTGAAAATCGTATTATTCATAGAATTTATTAATAAATAAATTTTTAAATTGAAAATGTTGTATCATGATAATTTAAAACCAAATATTAATTCCAGTTTGGTTTACTTCTGACTCCGTGCTTCTACATTTTCTACTACTATTTCTTAAAGGCTTTTAAGAATATGTACATTAGGCATATAACAAATTTTGACGAAAAATTTGGCATACCACCACGTGCTGGCAAATATTGTACAAGTAATGAATATCACTTTTTTAGGTGATTTCGGTTCAAAAACGTTCCGCGCAAAAATGGATTTCTAAAAAAAGTCAGATGTTTTTTTAATTTTTTTTTTTTAATATTTTTATTTTTACATTTTTGTCAATTGTTATATGAAATAAGTTTTAAGTTTAAAGTATATGATGATTTACACAATGGTAAAATGTCTTGCACAATTTTAATTGCACGCTCTGCGCAGATGTACAAAACTTTTTTTGTTTTTTCAGCAGTTCTGATAAAAAAGTAATTTCGTTTTGCGCGGAAACTTTATTGCAATTTCGCAAAAAAAAATAATGGGGTTCATACTTTTTATGCTCTATTCGACTATAGTATGCCGTTTTTCGTATTTTCAAAAATTGTAAAAAGTTATATGCCTAATAGTCAAATGTATTAAATGCAACAGTCAAAAATATCCACAATAGTCAAATTTAGTAAAGAAAAAACTTAATTTTCTTCTATTTAAATTTTTATCTCCATATAAAAACAAATAAAAACGATTGATACAATATGTAGTAAAATTTAGTAAAAAAAAACGCCAAAAAACCTTCATTTTCCCTATTTACATTTTTATTTCCTTGTAAAAAACGATTGCGGCAATAGTCAAATTTAGTAAAACAAACGCAAGAAAAAACTTAAATTGTTTATTTCATTTTTATCTCCATATTTAAAAAAAAAATACACTTATGTTAACATAATTTTATAATCGGCAACATTCGGAATAGTTATTGAGGTACTTTGGGAGCATATTGAAAGATTCGTACTAATTTACTACAAAATGATCGCTCCGGCAACCCTGTTGCAAAGAGAGCAATCAGCTGACACGTTATTGCGTGAAAAATCAAACTGAGCTAGGTTTCTACGATACGTGCGTTAAAGGGGCCTTCGTCATGCGTTGGTGAGTGGGCATTTACACTACAACTCCATAAGACAGGTTGTGTCAGCTGACACGGGCTACGTGCGTGCGTCGTTGACTGGTTGGGCTATAGACCCCATTAAGGCATTAACCCGAATCAACCCACGAGCACCATATGGTAACGCTAAACATCCCCTTACATTTACAAGAAAATAAACAAAAGGAAAAGAAAACACACCAGGAAAATGCCAATTTTCAATGAAAAATTAATGTGGCTTTGCAAAAAGGTAAAAATCGTGTTATTCTGTGCTCAAATGTCGAAGCTATTGCGTGTGAAAATGAGGTGACAAAAATTAGTACTGAAAATTCCCGTTTTCAGATATGGCATGTCGGTAAATATAAGTATATTTTATAACTTTTAGAATAAATTGTTCATATAATTACACTTTTTGAAAGCTAATGAAATTATGTATGTAATGTAAATTAGTTTTTAAAGAAAAAATTCTTCTTTCCAACATTTTTTTACATTTTTCTAAAGGCGTTACCATATGGTAGCCGTGGGTCGTCCAGGGTACAGGTTTTTTTTGTTGGGCTTCGCGTGATTTTCTCTGCCGTTGTGTAAATTTAACTAATGTAATGTTATTAATTTGTTAGAATTTTATAAATTTTCTGCTTTTAGAGGTTTAACATTACAAAAAATGCATGATTTCATTCAAGATCAAGATGAGGCATTCGACGATGGTGGACTAAATGACATACCAACTGTCATTTAGGTACATACATGGAGCCTCATCAATATTACAACATTTTTGGAGAAGATAATACTGAAGAGGAATGTGTGGATAAACCAGATAATGTTTGCTCGGCCCAACTAAAAGGCAACTGAGAAGTTGTAATGGCTGGTAGCTCGACATTGCCCCATTTTGTCCAAGAAGATGAATGGGTGAAGAATATTTCACCATTTCCTCTTCCAATTTTTCCACTGGCGAATACGAAGATTGTCGTAATATACTACGTCATGTTCAATTAGAGAAGTTTTTTAATTATTGTTATTATTTATCAAGCACATTTGCTAACAAAGTGCAATATATGCTATTGGCCAGAATAGGCCAACCCTACATATGGAAGTATTTAAAAAAAAAATATGTTATTTGCATAACTTTACTTAAAACCTACTTAAATCTCAATAAAGTGAATTAGATATGTGTTTTTTCCTGTGAAACTAAAAAAAAAAGTTTCCAAACATCATTTACCCTTTAAACAAAAACCTGTACCCTAGGCGACCCACAGCTACCATATGGTAACGCTAGTTTTTCACATTTTCCGGAAAAGTGCCACAAGGTATTGGAAAACGGACTTCAATTTCATGCTCAGGAGGTCGAAATTTATTGGTGTACATACTTTTATGAAAATCTGAAACAAAAAAAGTTCTGGGAAAATCCGGGTTAAGCTTTGACAGGTTTGGGAAAAATACAAAATTTCAACCATGTATGTACATATGCACATAGATACCCCACAAACAAATTCAAATTAATTTTGGATCAATGGAGCATGCATGTTTAAAACAAAGTAATCATCTGCGGCTATTACTGGAAAATCCCAGATCCAATTCAAATACTAAGGATCTGTCCCGAAATATCTCTTCTTCACAGCTTACAAAAAACAATTGTTTGAGTTGCAAAATAACACAATTATTAGGGTTAACGAGCAGAAACTTCCAGTTTTAGGTTAACGACTAAGGCTTTGTATATACATATATAGTCGAAATCGTGAAAAATGTAACAGAAATTTTTTTTTGTCCAAATATTATATAAAATGGTGTTGAATATGAAACGTTATTCCGTAAAATACCTGGTAAAAGTAAATTTCAGGAAGTTAAAGATGGCTGAAAAAAATTGACGAATCTACCCCGGTCTACCGGCGGAGTCTCTCTGTAGTAAATATTAAAAAAATTTGCATTAGATCGTTATGAAAATAATAATAAGATTTAACCCAAAAATAAAAATTCAATATGTCATAGTAATCACAAGGCAAAATCAAATTAGATGCACTTTTCAAATCACTGGTTATTGCTAGAAAAACCTGCATTTTCCAATTGCACTCAGAAAAAAAATTATCAACACAGTTCATGTAAAATTAACACGATCGATCTGTACACATAGAACAGCAACAATTTTTTTCAAATTACACGATGTTTGAAACATGATTTTGGCTTTGTAACTGTCATCTGAAAATTTGGTAAATTCAACCAAATTTTATTGTTGATACAACATGAAGAAATTTTAAAATATACAAAATTATTCAAATATAAAATTTTATTCCTCAATGTCATTTGGAATTTGGTTTATTTAACATGATGATAGTGTCAATATAAATTAAAAAAATGTTAGAAAAATGACGTCCCAATTTTAGTGTTAATACAACATGAAAACAAATGTTAAAACAACAAGAACCACAATTAACAATAAAAGTTGGTTGATATAACAATAAACAATGTTCAAACATAAACGTCATTTGGAATTTTGGTTTATTCAACACGATGATAGTATCAATATAATCTAAAAAAGTGTTAAAAAGAACGTCAAAACTATTTTGAAACATACACAATTTTTTCAACGTTTGAGGTTATGCTGTTCATGCAAACCAAAAATAATATTATTTTTTTTTTAACAAAGAGAAAATTTTGTGCCGTGGCAATGATGGGAGTTTAGCATCATTGGCAGTGTGTGATAATGGTTTTTCCATTTATATTTTTAGTTCGCAAGTAAGTTAAAGTGGATTGCATTTTTGTTTCTAAAAGTTTTTAATGTTCAATATTTCCTTTTTCCTCTTCATAGTTTGCAATTTTTACTACGAAGAGATGTTTAGCGAATGGAGTCTTTCACGCAGCATTCGGTGCAAATACCGTTGCATTAGCGGCCAAACATTACTCGGTGCCAGTGATAGTAAGTACTATCGCCCATGTATAAACTATTCGTATAAGGACGCTTTCAATTTGGTCGGTTGTGCGGGTGATTTACTCGAATATGCTTTATTGATCTGATGATTATATATTTTATGTTTTTTTTATTAAAAAAAAAATAAATTGTAAAATCAATAAGACTTTCTAGTTAATTTAACAATAAATTTAAGGTAAAATCACACAGATGTTATTATTAATTCAACAGGACCATTTCGTGTTAATTTAACCAGCTTAAATTGTAATATTAACTAGTTAAAATTGTAAAATCAACAGGAAGACTCAATACTTTTTAATGTTAATTCTACATTTGTCATCATGTTAAACTAACACTTGACAGTAGTGTTAAATTTACACGATTACATGATGGCATACATTAAGCATCGTGTTGAAAAAAATTAACCACAAAATTTGTTGATTTTTGGTTGATTTCACACTATTTTTTTTCTGGGTGTGTATATTGTGGCCGCTGTGGTGCAGTGGGTAGAGTGCTGGCCTGCTATACCAGAGGACTCGGGTTCAAACCACAGTCCGGACAAGCACCAAAAAATTTTCTAATTAATTAAATCCCAATTATTGGGTTTTTAGAAATAGCGATCATCTCTCGGCAATGGGCGGCATACCCTCCGAGTGTATTTCTGCCATGAAAAAGCTTCTCACAAAAAATTCATTCGCCGTTCGGTCCACCCAATTGGTAGGAAATACAAAAGATAAGGAGCACACCTCGAATTGGGAGAGAAGCTCGGCCATAAAACTCGTCAGAGTTATAATAGCGCCTGTGTATTATCTATATATTAACAAGGTAACGTGAATTTTGTCCGCGACCTTTTGGCGATTATACTGACCATCATTAGAAGGGAAATTCCCTAGAATAGGTCCATTTTGCTTTTCATTAAAATCGGTTGGAAAATACGTGCACATTCGCCGTTGGAAAATTTCTGTGTAACTGTTGTTGTTGCAGAAAATTCCTGTTATTGTTATTGCAAAACACAATAAATGTCATAACTTTACCTATAATAATTTTTATATTCTTTGTTGCCTGCTTTTAGGCGTAATAAATGGGCTGTGTACAAACTAAAACAAAAAAAAACAAGTAAGGAAACCTAAGTTCGAGTGGAATCGAACATTAGATCAGTGTTGCCGCAGCCTCAAAAAATTTGGTATCAAAAATTGATACTTTCATGGTTTTTTTCGTATCACCGAAAATTTTTTGGAAAAAAAACTTAAGTTAATCAAAAAAGCTGTTTTCGTGCTTTTAATTCGTATAACAAATTGATACGGCAATTTTTTTTCGTATCACTGAAAATTTTTGAAAAAAATGAAAATTAATAAAATAAGCTGCTTTCGTGTTTTTAACGTGACATCGTTTTTTTATTACATTTACCAATATAAAAATACTAGCTGGACCCGTGCGCATCTTGCGCAAAAAATAATAAAACATACATACGTGGCGCCAGTCGATATAGTTTGTACTCACGCTCATTTAAAAAAAAAAACTTATATTTATTTGGTTTTATGTCTACAGTGGAACTGTGTTTACGATATTTGCAAACACGTTTACGATATCTATTTATCTTAACTAAAAATTTTATTTATTAATTATAAAGAAATTAAATAATTTATAGAAAAAAATATATGCCTATGCACTGCTCCTCACTCATACGAACACATCCATATCAATTTTATGTGGATATGAGTATGTTAAATGTGCAAAACAGCCTGGCAATTGTTTGTATGGGAAAAATGTTAGCCTATTAATATATAGATGTTTGACAAATATATCGCATAAATGTTTTTATTATACCTACATACATATATATATATATATGAGTAGTTATGTGTATTAAATTTGTTTATATATTTTACATATATATATGTATGTGGTCCCTGCCGACTTGGGTAATTTTTTTCCACACGTTTGCCTTGGCAAGCAAATCAGTGGTCCAAGCTTAATCGATTCATCTGCTACAGTTCCTGAGTTTTTACTTATAAATCTTTGAAAATTTGCCCCTCTTGGACCATTTTTCAAAATTTCAGCATGTTTCCTCATAACGGCATAACGTCATTTCATCACTCGGGCTTTATTAGTGACTGAATTGTCATGTTTTATGTGTTTTTCGAAATACATCCATATGCCTTATTTTCAACCCCAACTTTCTCTGTTCCCATTAGAATCTGTGTACCCAATTTCATTTAAATATTTCTATTTTTGCGCAAGTTAGTGTGTGTACGGCCGGACGGATGGACATGGTTCAATCATTTTTTTCATCCTGATCTTTTTGATATATACATATATGTAAGTCCATATCTATCTCAATTATTTTATGGTCTTACGTACAACCGTTATGTCATCAAAAGTATACATACATATACATACATATATTGTGTGTACTACGTACAGCATATCTTATACTGAAAAGCCTCCATTTAACGTAGGCATGAATACACACGTGTTCGCCTAAAATAATATAATGTTTACATACAAACATACAGCTGAAGCTTATAAAAGTGTTTTAAAATATACACGACTGTTAAAATGAAGCGACATCTGCAGTTGAGATTTGAATTGATAGAATAAAATAATTCTGAAGGCAGTTTTAGGCGCAAATCTTTTAGTTTAAATTTTATTTTTGCAAAATACTATTTAAAACAAGTACCACGCCCAATAAAATACCGTTTCGCATGCATAGCTAATTAATACCTTTAAAACGATGCCTTACTTATTAATTTTGGTAAATTATGTGAGCAGAAAAAGGGATATTTATAAAACACCAATTAGAAATAATATTTATGATGATATGATAAAGATAATGAATAGTTAGGTATCATTTTAGATTTTTCGAATTCAATTTAATTCAAGAAAATCATAAAGGCTATTAAAATAATGGTTAATATAAAACATAACGCTCTTTGCTCATGCCTGCCATGGGCAGTGATGCCTACTATACAGTTTGATAAAATGTTGCCCATTTTTGGTATTCTCAAGACTTTCACAATACATATTTTTCGCGGCAAACACAGGTTGTTACAATTTTTAGAAAATCTTAAAAATGAAAAAGAATAGGTTAATATTATTGATTATTATTATTGATTAAATCGTATCAAAAGTATTTCATGCTGATTAAAAAGGTATCAAATTTGTTCTACGCCAAAATAAAAAGTATCTACGTATCTTGGGCTTAAAAAAGTATCACATTTGATACGATTGTATCAAAACGGCATCACCGCATTAGATACTCAGCTGTATGCTTTCATTGTTTGTTTGCGTTTGATGAAAACACGGTGTATTTATATAAATCGGGTGTCGCATAAAGTGGACGTAGCCACGCCCATTTTCAAAATTTTTATCAGTGATCCAACTAAGCATATGAATATTATTCTTTGTGCAAAATTTCAATCCTTTATGACTTCTAGTTACAAAGATGTCACGTTACAAATTCCCAAAGGGTGTTCCAGAAATATCTTTGTTAAAAAGTAGGCGTGGTCATAAACCGATTCCAATACATTTTTGCGTGTCTATTAACACAAGTTATAAAAGTGTATAAACCAAGTTTTGTCATAATATCTCAATTATTTGTCGAGTTATGGGCTCCGAAATCTCGTAGATTCCGTTGTCTAAAAAGAGGCGGTGCCACGCCCATTTTTCAAAATTTTTATATTTTTTGTTTCCGGTCTCTTGTAGAACTCATGCCATAAAATTCAATGAATTTTCTTTATATTTGACAAAGATATCGCTTAAAATATTTTTATTAGGCCCCTTTATAGTTCCCATATATAAAATTGGGCGTGGTCGTCAACCGATTTCGCTAAAATTTTGAGCACGCATTACGACAAGTAATAAAAGTGTATACACCAAGTTTCGTCATAATATATCAATTATTTGTCGAGTTATGGGCTTAGAAATCTCGTATATTCCTGCTTCTAAAAAGAGACGGTGCCACGCCCATTTTCCAAAATTTTTATTCTTTTCGTTTTATGTCCGCAGTTGGACTCCTGCCATAAAATTTCAATGATATATCTTTATATTTGACAGAGATATAGCTTAAAATGTTTTTATTAGGCCACTTTATAATGCCCATATATAAAAGTGGGCGTGGTCGTCAACCGATTTTGCAAATTTTTCGTCCAACCATTTGCCTAAGTAAGTAAATCACGCATACCAAATTTCATCGATATATCTTCAACGGTTTCTGAGTTATGACTCAGCCCCGTAATAAGTGGGCGCCGCACCGCCCATTTTCCAAAAATTTTGTGTTTTTTGTTTTGTGTCCACAGTTGGACTCATTCGACAAAATTTCAGTGATAGATCTTTATATTTGACAAAGATATGGCTTAGAATGTTTTTATTAAGTAACTTTATAATACACATATATAAAAATGGGCGTGGCCGTCAACCGATTTTAACTATTTTCCGTCCAAACGTTTGCCTAAGTAAGTAAATCACCCGTACCAAATTTCATCGATATATCTTCAATGGTTTCTGAGTTATGACATATAAAACTTTCAATATTTGACCCTTAATAAGTGGGCGTGGCACCGCCCATTTTCCAAAATTTCTTCAAATTTTTTTATAGGGGCCTGAGCTCAACACATGGGTAAAATTTTATCACTCTACCTATATTAGTAGCTGAGATACCAAATTTCCGATTTTTTCTATATAGGAAAAGTGGGCGTGGTCATGGTCCGATTTCGCCCATTCTCAATACCAACCGTCCCAGTCTCGGTACCAACTTGTATTTCAAATTTCATCAAAATATCTCAATTTTTGTGCGAGTTAGAGTGTTTACAGACGGACGGACGGACATGGCTCAATCGATTTCTCTTTTCACCTTCATCATTTTGATATATGTATATAAGTCCATATCTATGTATCTCGATTATTTCATTAGGGGTATTCGCTATCCATAGCATAACCCTAGCACGTAGCACGGATTGCACGGATTGCAAAGTTTTACAACGCACAACAACAAAATACAGGCGCACAAAAATATGCTAGACCTCAAAAATATGCTACGCCAAAACCTATGTATATTTATTTGCTATGAAGTGTAGGAAATAATTGCGACCCTGCGTCAGCTGACATTTGCCAATTGCTAATTTCAATTTTAATTTGATCATTCGAATTTTGCTTAAAATGTTATTTTTTATGTGTATTTATTTAATTTACTAAAATAAAATGATTTATTTATTAAAAAGTGAGTGATGAACGCGTCCCTTTGGCTAAAAAGAAAAGCTGATTCTTAAAATTTCCTACGACTGTGCAATGGGGTGCTCTCGATGTGTAGCATATTTTGGTCTAGGATATTTGCAATCCGTGCTATCTTGCTATCTTGCTAGGGATAGCGAATACCCCTATTCTGTTACAATCCACCGTTATGTGATTAAAACTATAATACTCTGTGTACTAGTACAGCTGAGTATAAAAACAGTGCGATGCAAACTAAGTTAAAAAAATTATTTTGTATGAAAGGTTTTAATTAATTAAAAATGGAAAAGGGTTGTGCTTGAACTACAAATGGGGTTTGAATCAAATAAAGATAAATTTTGTTCAAAATATCATAAAGTTAAAAATATTTTTGAATTCTGGAGTAGCTAAACTACTAGAAAACTGTCGATTTTCGACAGTAGTGGGAACTCCTAGTATGTATATTATTATATTGTTCAAAAAGATTTATTTTCCGTCACACAAAAAATGGCAGATCCTTGCTAATTTAATACCAATTCCTTAACTACTTACCTGTTCATGCTTTTTTAAATAGCCAAGGCGCGGAAATGATTTATCACAGAACTGACACTGATAACATCCATCAGCTATGTTACCCTTAATGCCATCGCCTGTCGACTTATCAAACTTCGCAGTGATTTTTCGTAGTTTTGTAACGTTTTTCGAACTGTTATGATATTCTTCATGGTTATAAGGGTGCTGACGATGTATTCGCATTGGCCTTTTTAGCTCTATTTCCAGATTAACACCACGCTCTTCTGATATCTTACACTCCAATTTCTCTATTGATTTTTTTTCTAATATTTTAAAATATTCTCTATCATCCCCTCCACATTCCTTAGCTTGTTCATCCTTGGTTGCATACTTGTCATACAAATGATTATGACTTTCATTGTTTCTTTCTTTTTTATGTCGTGGTAAAAGTTGTTTGGGTAAATGTGAAGTGGTATGCTCCAGATGTTGTAACGAGTTTGGCGTTAAAGTGTCATCTGATATAGAAGGTGAATAGTTTGAAGAAGTATTTGTTGAGCACATATCTGAAATCATAGTAAAGAGTTATTAAAGTAGGCTATGCTTCTTGTAAATTTTGCAGGAATAACGTGACGTAACGTACATATATCTGAGATGCGTTTTGCGTTACAACAGGGACCCTAATCATTATTTATACTAATTATATAAAACTAGCTGGACCCGTGCGCATCTTGCGCAAAAAATAATAAAACATACATGGCGGCAGTCGATATAGTTTGTGCTGTCACGCTCATTTTAAAAAAAAAACATATTTATTTGGTTTTATGTCTACAGTGGAACTTATGGAACTTTCAATGAATTACTTATATGTTTGACAAACATATCGCATAAATTGTTTTTATTATACCTACATACATATATATATATATATATATATATATATATAAGTAGTTATGTGTATTAAATTTGTTTATATATTTTACATATATTTTTATACTTGTATATATGTATGTGGTCCCTGCCGACTTGGGTAATTTTTTTCCACACGTTTGCCTTGGCAAGCAAATCAGTGGTCCAAGCTTAATCGATTCATCTGCTACAGTTCCTGAGTTTTTACTTCTTTGAAAATCTTTGAAAATTTGCCCCTCTTGGACCATTTTTCAAAATTTCAGCATGTTTCCTCATAACGGCATAACGTCATTTCATCACTCGGGCTTTATTAGTGACTGAATTGTCATGTTTTACGTGTTTTTCGAAATACATCCATATGCCTTATTTTCAACCCCAACTTTCTCTGTTCCCATTAGAATCTGTGTACCCAATTTCATTTAAATATTTCTATTTTTGCGCAAGTTAGTGTGTGTACGGCCGGACGGATGGACATGGTTCAATCATTTTTTTCATCCTGATCGTTTTGATATATACATATATGTAAGTCCATATCTATCTCAATTATTTTATGGTCTTACGTACAACCGTTATGTGATCAAAAGTATACATACATATACATACATATATTGTATGTACTACGTACAGCATATCCTATACTGAAAAGCCCCCATTTAGCGTAGGAATGAATACACACGTGTTCGCCTAAAATAATATAATTTTTACATATGTACAAACATACAGCTGAAGCTTATAAAAGTGTTTTAAAATATACACGACTGTTAAAATGGAGTAACATCTGCATTTGAGATTTGAATTGATAAAATAAAATAATTCTGAATTCTTTTAGTTTAAATTTAAACATTTTATTTTTGCAAAATACTATTAAAAAAAGTACCACGCCCAATAAAACACCGTTTCACATGCGCAGCTAATTTATACCTTTAAAACGATGCCTTACTTATTAGTTTTGGTAAATTATGTGAGCAGAAAAAGGGATATTTACAAAAACGCCAATTAGAAATAATATATATGATTGATTGTAATTCTTTTTTTAAAATATCATAAATGGTAAATTCTCGACAACCATGTAATCTTTTTTCCGCATTTCTGAGACTTTAATAGTTTTTTCTCGGTTTTAAATTTCGAAAAACTCAAAAAAGTGCAAGAATAGACAGATTCGTTCAATTGCCGTGTTCAGTGGAAGCGTCGCAGTCGTGCCAGGCAGAGCAGCGCAGGCACTGTAGACCTGTAGGCAAGGTTAGGTGAAAAAGGAAAAATGACAGAACCCATTTAGGTGAATATAGCGGACAGTAGCAGCACAGAGTTGCATTTGAATTCCTCTAAAAAAACTTTAAAGCTTGGAAACAAAATAAAACTAAGTTTTAACCTTAGCTATCCTTCGTTGATCACTTAAAAACACTTTCTCAATCTGTTTTAAAGCCTGCAATTTGATATAATTATTTATTACAAAACTCTACCACGATCATAAAATATTTTTTTCACATATTTTCGGTGCGCCGGCAACCCTTTTCTGTCAATGGAACCAATATTGGTGAATTTCCCAAAATCCCATCTCATGCTAGCCACACACCTTGCAATTTTTTATACAACTTGGTCAAGTTGCGCTCGAAATTGCAACGTTTTTGGGGCTGTTGTATGAAGTTGTGTATCGGTTGTACGAAAAATCAAAAACTTTTGATTTTTTGGCAAGTTGTACAACTTCGTTGCATCGTTTGGGAGCATGTTGTTCAACATTTCATTTTATGAGAATTATTGAAGTGAACACATCAAATTAAAATAATTAAAAATGAGCGAATTCAACACAAAAAAACATAAATATTTTTAGAATAAATAACACAAAATGGAAAGCTCGCAGGAACCACTTTTTTGCAATTTTTTCCGTTTAATTAATCGTACTTTTGCTGTACGTTCTTCTTCTTCCTACAAGCGCAATATTATCCTATTCCATCTTCACTCAAAGTAATTTTTTACAAAATGAAATTGTACAACAAGGTTGTATAATAAATTGCACCGTATGTAGGCAAACAGACCAACTCGATTGCAACCGAGTTGGGTCAACGGTCGCACCGTGTATGGCTACGGTCAAAGCTTGCCTACAGTTCTACAGTGAGCGCAGGCGACTCATACGTTTGTTTTTGCACAGTTTGTTGTTTGGCTCGGTGGCAATCTAATAGCCCAGTTAGTCGAGAACGTGTGGTCCGCTCGCTGACGCAAACGCCCGTATGCAATTTTTAGGATTTTTTGAGCCCGTAGCAATCAGCTGTTTTACTCACACATATTTACATATATATAAAGTTTGTTTACATTTTGACAGGGTTGCCATTTAGTCATTTTTGAGCAAACAAGATTTTTACTAATCTTCAAAGTGTTATGCGGATTACTCTTCAATACACAACTGTGCATTATTTGCCAAATGACAAGAAAATACTAATTTAATCGTTTTTAAAGTTGTCGTTGACGACTTTTTTTTTTATTAATTTAGTTACTTTTTTACCGCTTAGTTGGTAATTAAAACACATTTTTCTTGTAATTTTGTTGCTGCCCAATATATTTCCATCACACCTTGGTGATAGTTATCAAGGGCTAAAACATAAAATAACAAAAAACACAGTCAGAACATTAAATTTACAATTGAAAATCCATAAAAAAAATTATATTGGGAAGCAACAAGATTCTCACAAAAATCTGTGTTTAATTAAGAAATCTGTACTGAGTTTCTGTAACTCATATATTTTCTAGTATAAATAGGTGGTGACAATGTGTGGATCGTATTAGTATGACATCACTTTAATTGATTTTGTTACAGAAACTCAGATTTATTGTGGCAATTTATAACTTTTTAATGTAGAAAAATTGCAGAAGAAGACCACCAAGAGTTATCAATTAAGAAAATACCGCCACCATTGCGGATAAATACAATTTTTGCTTTAATTTTCAGTAATATCTTCATTGATTAGGAGTGTTCAATATCTCAAAATTTTTACATATTTTTACGAATAGTTACGAATTTATGTTCAAATAATATAATACAATGGCGCTATTATAACTCTGACGTGTTTTATGGCCGAGCTTCTCTCCCAATTCGAGGTGTGCTCCTTTTTGTTTTTCCTACTGTTTTATGCCGGCTCCGAACGGCGAATGCATTTTTTGTGAGAAGCTTTTTCATGGCAGAAATACTCTCGGAGGGTATGCCGCCCACTGCCGAGAGGTGACCGCTGCTCTTAAAAAATCCAATAATTGGATTTTTACTAATTAGAAAAATTATTTTGGTGTTTTGCTCGGACCGTGGTTTGAACCCGAGACCTCTGGCACAGCAGGCGAGCACTCTACCCACTGCACCACAGCGGCCACTAATTTATGTTCAATAACCCAAAAAACTCGCAAAAGGGAGCCAAATTGAGAGAGTAAGACCTCGAGAGAGTTGATAAACGCTGCAAGTAAAATTTTCACTTGCAACTACTAGTAGCTTTAAAAAAAATAGAAGTGTCAAAAATATATGATCACAAAAATTTCAATTGGAAATATACAAACATTTTAAACGCAAATTTCTAATTGTGTACTAAATAAGTTAGCGCAAAAACGAATCTTGATGATGTTGTGGAATAGCCAAAGTAGAATTTTGTTTTCCTAATTCAGTTATTTCCATTCATTTCCAATTTAAAAAATTTCAATTACAACCTAAGCTAAAAATCAAATTGTCAAAACAGCCTATCAGCTGTTTTCTTGCGAATGTTTACGATTTTGTGTTCAATTACTTTGGTTTATAATTTTCTCTTTTTCTCGTTTTTACTCTTAATTTGACATTGACGCTCTTTTTGCAAGTACTTGCAAGTAAAGTTGTTGAACAAAGCTATTATCTTGTTATTAATTTATATATATATATTTACATTTTGTTTGGGATTTAAAAAAAAAATTATAAACGTTTTCTTTCCTTTCTTTTTCAAAATTAAAGTAATAATAAATGGTTCGTTTAAGTAGACATACTATTTTTTCCATGTGAACACATATATGTATATTCGATAACATTTTACAATCTTGTTGAGCTAGTTGTATAATGCTGTGAAAATTACTGTTTAAATATTTAATAACTAAAAATGTTCAACTGGCAACCCTTCTACTTGCAACCTTGCGAGCTATCAGCTGCCACGTTTTTACGTAAAAAATCAAAATGATTTTGATTTCTGCGGTACGGGCTTCTGCGTCGTACGTCGTTGAATAATCGGTTACATACAAATCCCATTAAATAGGTTGGATCAGCTGACACGGTACACGGGTTTACGTTCTCGACTAACTGGGCTATAAAACGAGCGCTTACGATGGGACTAGGCGATCGCGGATTAACAAAAATAATTAAGTTGCCTTCGACTGGCATGAAAGCAAGTGGTCGCTAGTTGGTCTTAGCTTGAAATTCTTTTGTTATAATTACAGATGCCAAACAACAAACAAAAGTACATAGAGTTTGCATTCGCAAAGCGTGCGCAGCATGACCCTGCTCGCTCAACATCTGCATGCAGACTACTGTAGAACTGTAGGTAAGCTTTGAGATGGGATTTTGGGAAATTCACCTCCCAAATGAACATCGACAGAAGAGGGCTGCCAGCACAGCGAAAATATGTGAGATAAATATTTTACGGTCGTGGTAGAATGGTGGTATATTTTAATAATATAGAAAAAAAACATATGTGTATTCATTTACATAATTAGAAAATGCTCTTTGACCTCACTACTTTATTACAAATACGACAGTTTTCTGTTTTTTTGTTTTCAAGTTCTAAAGTTTTTTAGAGCAACTGATATGCAACTCTGATGTGTGGAGTGCTGATAACACTGCTCTACAGCCAAAAAATACTCTGAACGCGACCATCCTTTCTATATGTAAAATCGGTCGCTGATTCCGAAAATCGGGTTCATTTTTAATTCTATGGGAAGGTTTTTGAAATATCGGCAATTTACCGTTATTTGGCCAATGAGTCCACTTAATCCTGTATATCTCTTTAACACAGTGAGTTATCTTCCTTAGGGTCACACCAAACGAAAGAAAATTAAATTTCCTTTTCACGGCTCCTATAACATTTTTCCATTTTATTGGCCATTTTATTGCCTGACAAAGTAAATTTTTTCTTCAAAAAATCGTAAAAAATCGAAAAAATTCAAATTTAATCGTCAATATTTCAGAAACTATAAGAACTAGAGAAAAATGTTATAGGAGCCGTGAAAAGGAAATTTAATTTTCTTTCGTTGGTGTGACCCTAAGGAAGATAACTCACTGTGTTAAAGAGATATACAGGATTAAGTGGACTCATTGGCCAAATAACGGTAAATTGCCGATATTTCAAAAACCTTCCCATAGAATTAAAAATGAACCCGATTTTCGGAATCAGCGACCGATTTTACATATAGAAAGGATGGTCGCGTTCAGAGTATTTTTTGGCTGTAGAGCAGTGTTATTGTTATTCATTTTTCACTTTGGCCTACGGTAGGCGCACCAACACACACTCACTTTTCGGTCGTTGCTTTATTATGGTAGTGAATCGCATTTGGACAGCTATAATCTAGATTCTAGAACGATATCGATTAATATATCGAAATGAGAATTCGACCAGATGATAGCCATAGCCAAGCGCTTTCATTTGATACCCATTTTGTTTGCATTCATTGAAATTTTTATGCACCACATTTTTATTTCGATATATCAATGAGAACTCGACCAGATGATAGCCCTAGCCAAGCGCTTTCATTTGATACCCATTTTGTGTACATTAGTTGCAATTTTTATGCACCACATTTTTATGCACCACATTTTTATCGATAACTTTGTTATCGATTAATATATCGAAATTAAAACTCGACCAGATGATAGCCCTAGCCAAGCGCTTTCATTTGATACCCATTTTGCGGTGTTCGGTATTCTATATTTGCCCGCTTTCCACAATTATGGGCTGATCTAAAAAATCTCCATCGCCCAGTAATTTTTTTTATTTAAGATCGAAAAAAATATAAATTGCTCATAGCAATTATGGGATAATCTAAAAAATATCCATCATCCAGTAATTGTTATTTAAGATCGAAAAAAATATCAATTGCTAGTAACAATTATGAGCTGATCTAAAAAATATCCATCATCCAGTAATTGTTATTTAAGATCGAAGAAAATATCAATTGCTAGTAACAATTATGAGCTGGGCCCTATTCCACAAAACAACTTATCAACTTTTCACTTTGCACTTTGCAAATTTTTCGTCAATTTGCAAAACTTTGTGTTCCTCAGAACTGTAAAATTTGATAAGTTATAAGTTGAATTTGAAAAGTGTAATTTGAAAAGTCTTTGCAGTTTTTGTACTCTCTTTTCGATTTCTGCTCCACGTACGTTCTCTTGTGCAAAGTGCAAAGCTACTATTGAAAAGTGTAATTTGCAAAGACTTTGCAAATAAATGCGCTCTTTCGTTCCTCAAAAACTGTAAATTCTATGTTTGCAAAGTAAACTTTGATAAGTTTGTCAAAAATTTGCAAGGTAAACGATCGCTTTGCAAATTCACATTGTTATTACTAGTGAAGTTTTTCAAAATGTTAAGATGTGAGTTTTTGTTCGACGATAGTGAAGACGCGGTTATAGGAAGAAATTACAGAGACCAAATTAATTTTTCGGGACTCTAAAGCTTTAATTTTAAAGAGTGCTTCCGTTTAAACCAAACACAAGTTGATTTCATTTTAAATAAAGTTGGTGAATATGAAAAAAAGCAAATATATGAAGTTCACTTAATGTTTATTTACGAAAATACTATATTATAATGATAATAAACAAAATAGCAAGTGATATCAATAAAATTATTTGCATGTATAGGCAATAAATTGTTTTACTTACGAATGTCCGAATCTTCCATAGCCCAAAAAACACTGAAATAAATTTTAGTATAAATTTTAAACTTTTCTAATCGATATATAGGACACGACCGATAAATTCTTAAAATTTAAACTTTGAAAAGTTTAAAAGATTTTTAAGGGGCAAACATTGAATCTTTTATGAGTCATAACTCAAAAACCGTTGAAGATATATCGATGAAATTTGGTATGCTTGATTTACATACTTACTTATGCATATGATGGGACGTAAAATTTCCAAAATCGGTTGAGGCCACACCCACTTTTATATATGTTTATTATAAAGTGACTTAATAAAAACATTTTAAGCGATATCTCTGTCAAATATAAAGATATATCATTGAAATTTTATGGTAAGAGTCCAACTATGGACATAAAACAAAAAACAAAAATTTTGGAAAATGGGCGTGGCACCGCCTCCTTTTAGAAGTAGGAATATACAACATTTCTTAGCCTATAACTAGACAAATAATTGATATATAATGACCAAACTTGGTGTGTATACTTTTATTACTTGTGGTAATACATGGAACTATAAAGTGGCCTAATAAAAACATTTCAAACGATATCTTTTTCAAATATAAAGATAATTCCTTGAAATTTTGTGGCGTAAGTTCTACAATAGAAAAATTTTGGAAAATGGGCGTGGCACCGCCTCTTTTTAGACAAAGGAATCTACGAGATTTCGGAGCCCATAACTCGACAAATAATTGAGATATTATGACGAAACTTGGTTTATACACTTTAAGACTTGTGTTAATAGACACCCAAAATTTATTGAAATCGGTTTATGACCACGCCTACTTTTTAACCAAGATATTTCTGGAACACTCTTTGGGAATGTATAACGTGACATCTTTGTAACTAGAAGTCACTCGAACTTAGGCTTCCTGAATTGTTTTGGTTTAAATTAAAAAAAAATGTCTGCTCCCAAATCCTCTTCATGCTTTTCCCTTTTTGTATGAAAGGTTTTAATTAATTAAAAATGGAAAAGGGTTGTGCTTGAACTACAAATGGGGTTTGAATCAAATAAAGATAAATTTTGTTCAAAATATCATAAAGTTAAAAATATTTTTGAATTCTGGAGTAGCTAAACTACTAGAAAACTGTCGATTTTCGACAGTAGTGGGAACTCCTAGTATGTATATTATTATATTGTTCAAAAAGATTTATTTTCCGTCACACAAAAAATGGCAGATCCTTGCTAATTTAATACCAATTCCTTAACTACTTACCTGTTCATGCTTTTTTAAATAGCCAAGGCGCGGAAATGATTTATCACAGAACTGACACTGATAACATCCATCAGCTATGTTACCCTTAATGCCATCGCCTGTCGACTTATCAAACTTCGCAGTGATTTTTCGTAGTTTTGTAACGTTTTTCGAACTGTTATGATATTCTTCATGGTTATAAGGGTGCTGACGATGTATTCGCATTGGCCTTTTTAGCTCTATTTCCAGATTAACACCACGCTCTTCTGATATCTTACACTCCAATTTCTCTATTGATTTTTTTTCTAATATTTTAAAATATTCTCTATCATCCCCTCCACATTCCTTAGCTTGTTCATCCTTGGTTGCATACTTGTCATACAAATGATTATGACTTTCATTGTTTCTTTCTTTTTTATGTCGTGGTAAAAGTTGTTTGGGTAAATGTGAAGTGGTATGCTCCAGATGTTGTAACGAGTTTGGCGTTAAAGTGTCATCTGATATAGAAGGTGAATAGTTTGAAGAAGTATTTGTTGAGCACATATCTGAAATCATAGTAAAGAGTTATTAAAGTAGGCTATGCTTCTTGTAAATTTTGCAGGAATAACGTGACGTAACGTACATATATCTGAGATGCGTTTTGCGTTACAACAGGGACCCTAATCATTATTTATACTAATTATATAAAACTAGCTGGACCCGTGCGCATCTTGCGCAAAAAATAATAAAACATACATGGCGGCAGTCGATATAGTTTGTGCTGTCACGCTCATTTTAAAAAAAAAACATATTTATTTGGTTTTATGTCTACAGTGGAACTTATGGAACTTTCAATGAATTACTTATATGTTTGACAAACATATCGCATAAATTGTTTTTATTATACCTACATACATATATATATATATATATATATATATATATAAGTAGTTATGTGTATTAAATTTGTTTATATATTTTACATATATTTTTATACTTGTATATATGTATGTGGTCCCTGCCGACTTGGGTAATTTTTTTCCACACGTTTGCCTTGGCAAGCAAATCAGTGGTCCAAGCTTAATCGATTCATCTGCTACAGTTCCTGAGTTTTTACTTCTTTGAAAATCTTTGAAAATTTGCCCCTCTTGGACCATTTTTCAAAATTTCAGCATGTTTCCTCATAACGGCATAACGTCATTTCATCACTCGGGCTTTATTAGTGACTGAATTGTCATGTTTTACGTGTTTTTCGAAATACATCCATATGCCTTATTTTCAACCCCAACTTTCTCTGTTCCCATTAGAATCTGTGTACCCAATTTCATTTAAATATTTCTATTTTTGCGCAAGTTAGTGTGTGTACGGCCGGACGGATGGACATGGTTCAATCATTTTTTTCATCCTGATCGTTTTGATATATACATATATGTAAGTCCATATCTATCTCAATTATTTTATGGTCTTACGTACAACCGTTATGTGATCAAAAGTATACATACATATACATACATATATTGTATGTACTACGTACAGCATATCCTATACTGAAAAGCCCCCATTTAGCGTAGGAATGAATACACACGTGTTCGCCTAAAATAATATAATTTTTACATATGTACAAACATACAGCTGAAGCTTATAAAAGTGTTTTAAAATATACACGACTGTTAAAATGGAGTAACATCTGCATTTGAGATTTGAATTGATAAAATAAAATAATTCTGAATTCTTTTAGTTTAAATTTAAACATTTTATTTTTGCAAAATACTATTAAAAAAAGTACCACGCCCAATAAAACACCGTTTCACATGCGCAGCTAATTTATACCTTTAAAACGATGCCTTACTTATTAGTTTTGGTAAATTATGTGAGCAGAAAAAGGGATATTTACAAAAACGCCAATTAGAAATAATATATATGATTGATTGTAATTCTTTTTTTAAAATATCATAAATGGTAAATTCTCGACAACCATGTAATCTTTTTTCCGCATTTCTGAGACTTTAATAGTTTTTTCTCGGTTTTAAATTTCGAAAAACTCAAAAAAGTGCAAGAATAGACAGATTCGTTCAATTGCCGTGTTCAGTGGAAGCGTCGCAGTCGTGCCAGGCAGAGCAGCGCAGGCACTGTAGACCTGTAGGCAAGGTTAGGTGAAAAAGGAAAAATGACAGAACCCATTTAGGTGAATATAGCGGACAGTAGCAGCACAGAGTTGCATTTGAATTCCTCTAAAAAAACTTTAAAGCTTGGAAACAAAATAAAACTAAGTTTTAACCTTAGCTATCCTTCGTTGATCACTTAAAAACACTTTCTCAATCTGTTTTAAAGCCTGCAATTTGATATAATTATTTATTACAAAACTCTACCACGATCATAAAATATTTTTTTCACATATTTTCGGTGCGCCGGCAACCCTTTTCTGTCAATGGAACCAATATTGGTGAATTTCCCAAAATCCCATCTCATGCTAGCCACACACCTTGCAATTTTTTATACAACTTGGTCAAGTTGCGCTCGAAATTGCAACGTTTTTGGGGCTGTTGTATGAAGTTGTGTATCGGTTGTACGAAAAATCAAAAACTTTTGATTTTTTGGCAAGTTGTACAACTTCGTTGCATCGTTTGGGAGCATGTTGTTCAACATTTCATTTTATGAGAATTATTGAAGTGAACACATCAAATTAAAATAATTAAAAATGAGCGAATTCAACACAAAAAAACATAAATATTTTTAGAATAAATAACACAAAATGGAAAGCTCGCAGGAACCACTTTTTTGCAATTTTTTCCGTTTAATTAATCGTACTTTTGCTGTACGTTCTTCTTCTTCCTACAAGCGCAATATTATCCTATTCCATCTTCACTCAAAGTAATTTTTTACAAAATGAAATTGTACAACAAGGTTGTATAATAAATTGCACCGTATGTAGGCAAACAGACCAACTCGATTGCAACCGAGTTGGGTCAACGGTCGCACCGTGTATGGCTACGGTCAAAGCTTGCCTACAGTTCTACAGTGAGCGCAGGCGACTCATACGTTTGTTTTTGCACAGTTTGTTGTTTGGCTCGGTGGCAATCTAATAGCCCAGTTAGTCGAGAACGTGTGGTCCGCTCGCTGACGCAAACGCCCGTATGCAATTTTTAGGATTTTTTGAGCCCGTAGCAATCAGCTGTTTTACTCACACATATTTACATATATATAAAGTTTGTTTACATTTTGACAGGGTTGCCATTTAGTCATTTTTGAGCAAACAAGATTTTTACTAATCTTCAAAGTGTTATGCGGATTACTCTTCAATACACAACTGTGCATTATTTGCCAAATGACAAGAAAATACTAATTTAATCGTTTTTAAAGTTGTCGTTGACGACTTTTTTTTTTATTAATTTAGTTACTTTTTTACCGCTTAGTTGGTAATTAAAACACATTTTTCTTGTAATTTTGTTGCTGCCCAATATATTTCCATCACACCTTGGTGATAGTTATCAAGGGCTAAAACATAAAATAACAAAAAACACAGTCAGAACATTAAATTTACAATTGAAAATCCATAAAAAAAATTATATTGGGAAGCAACAAGATTCTCACAAAAATCTGTGTTTAATTAAGAAATCTGTACTGAGTTTCTGTAACTCATATATTTTCTAGTATAAATAGGTGGTGACAATGTGTGGATCGTATTAGTATGACATCACTTTAATTGATTTTGTTACAGAAACTCAGATTTATTGTGGCAATTTATAACTTTTTAATGTAGAAAAATTGCAGAAGAAGACCACCAAGAGTTATCAATTAAGAAAATACCGCCACCATTGCGGATAAATACAATTTTTGCTTTAATTTTCAGTAATATCTTCATTGATTAGGAGTGTTCAATATCTCAAAATTTTTACATATTTTTACGAATAGTTACGAATTTATGTTCAAATAATATAATACAATGGCGCTATTATAACTCTGACGTGTTTTATGGCCGAGCTTCTCTCCCAATTCGAGGTGTGCTCCTTTTTGTTTTTCCTACTGTTTTATGCCGGCTCCGAACGGCGAATGCATTTTTTGTGAGAAGCTTTTTCATGGCAGAAATACTCTCGGAGGGTATGCCGCCCACTGCCGAGAGGTGACCGCTGCTCTTAAAAAATCCAATAATTGGATTTTTACTAATTAGAAAAATTATTTTGGTGTTTTGCTCGGACCGTGGTTTGAACCCGAGACCTCTGGCACAGCAGGCGAGCACTCTACCCACTGCACCACAGCGGCCACTAATTTATGTTCAATAACCCAAAAAACTCGCAAAAGGGAGCCAAATTGAGAGAGTAAGACCTCGAGAGAGTTGATAAACGCTGCAAGTAAAATTTTCACTTGCAACTACTAGTAGCTTTAAAAAAAATAGAAGTGTCAAAAATATATGATCACAAAAATTTCAATTGGAAATATACAAACATTTTAAACGCAAATTTCTAATTGTGTACTAAATAAGTTAGCGCAAAAACGAATCTTGATGATGTTGTGGAATAGCCAAAGTAGAATTTTGTTTTCCTAATTCAGTTATTTCCATTCATTTCCAATTTAAAAAATTTCAATTACAACCTAAGCTAAAAATCAAATTGTCAAAACAGCCTATCAGCTGTTTTCTTGCGAATGTTTACGATTTTGTGTTCAATTACTTTGGTTTATAATTTTCTCTTTTTCTCGTTTTTACTCTTAATTTGACATTGACGCTCTTTTTGCAAGTACTTGCAAGTAAAGTTGTTGAACAAAGCTATTATCTTGTTATTAATTTATATATATATATTTACATTTTGTTTGGGATTTAAAAAAAAAATTATAAACGTTTTCTTTCCTTTCTTTTTCAAAATTAAAGTAATAATAAATGGTTCGTTTAAGTAGACATACTATTTTTTCCATGTGAACACATATATGTATATTCGATAACATTTTACAATCTTGTTGAGCTAGTTGTATAATGCTGTGAAAATTACTGTTTAAATATTTAATAACTAAAAATGTTCAACTGGCAACCCTTCTACTTGCAACCTTGCGAGCTATCAGCTGCCACGTTTTTACGTAAAAAATCAAAATGATTTTGATTTCTGCGGTACGGGCTTCTGCGTCGTACGTCGTTGAATAATCGGTTACATACAAATCCCATTAAATAGGTTGGATCAGCTGACACGGTACACGGGTTTACGTTCTCGACTAACTGGGCTATAAAACGAGCGCTTACGATGGGACTAGGCGATCGCGGATTAACAAAAATAATTAAGTTGCCTTCGACTGGCATGAAAGCAAGTGGTCGCTAGTTGGTCTTAGCTTGAAATTCTTTTGTTATAATTACAGATGCCAAACAACAAACAAAAGTACATAGAGTTTGCATTCGCAAAGCGTGCGCAGCATGACCCTGCTCGCTCAACATCTGCATGCAGACTACTGTAGAACTGTAGGTAAGCTTTGAGATGGGATTTTGGGAAATTCACCTCCCAAATGAACATCGACAGAAGAGGGCTGCCAGCACAGCGAAAATATGTGAGATAAATATTTTACGGTCGTGGTAGAATGGTGGTATATTTTAATAATATAGAAAAAAAACATATGTGTATTCATTTACATAATTAGAAAATGCTCTTTGACCTCACTACTTTATTACAAATACGACAGTTTTCTGTTTTTTTGTTTTCAAGTTCTAAAGTTTTTTAGAGCAACTGATATGCAACTCTGATGTGTGGAGTGCTGATAACACTGCTCTACAGCCAAAAAATACTCTGAACGCGACCATCCTTTCTATATGTAAAATCGGTCGCTGATTCCGAAAATCGGGTTCATTTTTAATTCTATGGGAAGGTTTTTGAAATATCGGCAATTTACCGTTATTTGGCCAATGAGTCCACTTAATCCTGTATATCTCTTTAACACAGTGAGTTATCTTCCTTAGGGTCACACCAAACGAAAGAAAATTAAATTTCCTTTTCACGGCTCCTATAACATTTTTCCATTTTATTGGCCATTTTATTGCCTGACAAAGTAAATTTTTTCTTCAAAAAATCGTAAAAAATCGAAAAAATTCAAATTTAATCGTCAATATTTCAGAAACTATAAGAACTAGAGAAAAATGTTATAGGAGCCGTGAAAAGGAAATTTAATTTTCTTTCGTTGGTGTGACCCTAAGGAAGATAACTCACTGTGTTAAAGAGATATACAGGATTAAGTGGACTCATTGGCCAAATAACGGTAAATTGCCGATATTTCAAAAACCTTCCCATAGAATTAAAAATGAACCCGATTTTCGGAATCAGCGACCGATTTTACATATAGAAAGGATGGTCGCGTTCAGAGTATTTTTTGGCTGTAGAGCAGTGTTATTGTTATTCATTTTTCACTTTGGCCTACGGTAGGCGCACCAACACACACTCACTTTTCGGTCGTTGCTTTATTATGGTAGTGAATCGCATTTGGACAGCTATAATCTAGATTCTAGAACGATATCGATTAATATATCGAAATGAGAATTCGACCAGATGATAGCCATAGCCAAGCGCTTTCATTTGATACCCATTTTGTTTGCATTCATTGAAATTTTTATGCACCACATTTTTATTTCGATATATCAATGAGAACTCGACCAGATGATAGCCCTAGCCAAGCGCTTTCATTTGATACCCATTTTGTGTACATTAGTTGCAATTTTTATGCACCACATTTTTATGCACCACATTTTTATCGATAACTTTGTTATCGATTAATATATCGAAATTAAAACTCGACCAGATGATAGCCCTAGCCAAGCGCTTTCATTTGATACCCATTTTGCGGTGTTCGGTATTCTATATTTGCCCGCTTTCCACAATTATGGGCTGATCTAAAAAATCTCCATCGCCCAGTAATTTTTTTTATTTAAGATCGAAAAAAATATAAATTGCTCATAGCAATTATGGGATAATCTAAAAAATATCCATCATCCAGTAATTGTTATTTAAGATCGAAAAAAATATCAATTGCTAGTAACAATTATGAGCTGATCTAAAAAATATCCATCATCCAGTAATTGTTATTTAAGATCGAAGAAAATATCAATTGCTAGTAACAATTATGAGCTGGGCCCTATTCCACAAAACAACTTATCAACTTTTCACTTTGCACTTTGCAAATTTTTCGTCAATTTGCAAAACTTTGTGTTCCTCAGAACTGTAAAATTTGATAAGTTATAAGTTGAATTTGAAAAGTGTAATTTGAAAAGTCTTTGCAGTTTTTGTACTCTCTTTTCGATTTCTGCTCCACGTACGTTCTCTTGTGCAAAGTGCAAAGCTACTATTGAAAAGTGTAATTTGCAAAGACTTTGCAAATAAATGCGCTCTTTCGTTCCTCAAAAACTGTAAATTCTATGTTTGCAAAGTAAACTTTGATAAGTTTGTCAAAAATTTGCAAGGTAAACGATCGCTTTGCAAATTCACATTGTTATTACTAGTGAAGTTTTTCAAAATGTTAAGATGTGAGTTTTTGTTCGACGATAGTGAAGACGCGGTTATAGGAAGAAATTACAGAGACCAAATTAATTTTTCGGGACTCTAAAGCTTTAATTTTAAAGAGTGCTTCCGTTTAAACCAAACACAAGTTGATTTCATTTTAAATAAAGTTGGTGAATATGAAAAAAAGCAAATATATGAAGTTCACTTAATGTTTATTTACGAAAATACTATATTATAATGATAATAAACAAAATAGCAAGTGATATCAATAAAATTATTTGCATGTATAGGCAATAAATTGTTTTACTTACGAATGTCCGAATCTTCCATAGCCCAAAAAACACTGAAATAAATTTTAGTATAAATTTTAAACTTTTCTAATCGATATATAGGACACGACCGATAAATTCTTAAAATTTAAACTTTGAAAAGTTTAAAAGATTTTTAAGGGGCAAACATTGAATCTTTTATGAGTCATAACTCAAAAACCGTTGAAGATATATCGATGAAATTTGGTATGCTTGATTTACATACTTACTTATGCATATGATGGGACGTAAAATTTCCAAAATCGGTTGAGGCCACACCCACTTTTATATATGTTTATTATAAAGTGACTTAATAAAAACATTTTAAGCGATATCTCTGTCAAATATAAAGATATATCATTGAAATTTTATGGTAAGAGTCCAACTATGGACATAAAACAAAAAACAAAAATTTTGGAAAATGGGCGTGGCACCGCCTCCTTTTAGAAGTAGGAATATACAACATTTCTTAGCCTATAACTAGACAAATAATTGATATATAATGACCAAACTTGGTGTGTATACTTTTATTACTTGTGGTAATACATGGAACTATAAAGTGGCCTAATAAAAACATTTCAAACGATATCTTTTTCAAATATAAAGATAATTCCTTGAAATTTTGTGGCGTAAGTTCTACAATAGAAAAATTTTGGAAAATGGGCGTGGCACCGCCTCTTTTTAGACAAAGGAATCTACGAGATTTCGGAGCCCATAACTCGACAAATAATTGAGATATTATGACGAAACTTGGTTTATACACTTTAAGACTTGTGTTAATAGACACCCAAAATTTATTGAAATCGGTTTATGACCACGCCTACTTTTTAACCAAGATATTTCTGGAACACTCTTTGGGAATGTATAACGTGACATCTTTGTAACTAGAAGTCACTCGAACTTAGGCTTCCTGAATTGTTTTGGTTTAAATTAAAAAAAAATGTCTGCTCCCAAATCCTCTTCATGCTTTTCCCTATTGTATCTAATATCCTACCTTATTTTTCTCCTTTTCTTCCATATTGTTCTGCCCCCAACATCTTCTTCATCCTTTTCCATATTTCATCTTTTTCCTATCCTCCTTTTCTCCTTTTCTTCGTTCTTGATTTTATCTATTTCCATAATTATTTTGTGTTTCTTTTTTTCTCCATTCAAGCAACGGCACACAGTCGTTCATTCAAATTGTCTAATAACTATAAGTGAGCCTTTTATATTGTTCATTTCTCGAAAAAGCAAGTTGGAATTTCAAATCAAAAATTAGAATTTTTTCATTGAAATAAAATCTTACGACCAATAAAAGTTTAAAATTTAAACCTTAACAGCCTTATTCATAAAAAAATCCTATAATACATTATAAACACTCAATAGTAAAAACTCATTTTAACTTTATAAAGCAGTTATAATGTACATTATTCATAAACGTTTTATAAAGGTTTTATTACTATCATTGATTTATAAGGTTTTTGCTGGCCAAATTCAAAATAAATGTGGCAATGTTGGTTACAAAAAATGTCAACTTGACAAAAAATTACAATTTTAAAATTAACAAATATGCAATACAAAAATGGATGTGGAATATAAAAGTGTAATACAGAAAAAAAGGCGCAGTAGAGGAGACAAATGGACTTGCTTAGCAAGTGCCGCCGCCAACCTTATACAATTTAAAGCATAGGTGTCCACAAATTAAGCATAAGGGAGCCACACGACAACAACAATAAAAATTGCAACAACCTTCTTCTCGGAGTTATAAAAATATTATTTTGCCAAATAACGGTTTATTGCAACAACATACATAAAAAAAATCATACTCCCATGAGCACTTTCTATTCTTAGATGTCGTTTTGAAAAGAACAAATGTACAATGTACCTACATCAGGAATTACCACACTAATACTTTCAAACATTGTGCATGTGTTAAAAGCACAAAAGCTCTTGGTTACACCCAAAAGAAACTCAATCATTGTCGAAAATTAAAATTTTTAAATTGGAAATGGATATTATTTTTATTCTTAACTTCACAAAAAACCACAAACAAAAAAATTAAAATAAAAAATATGAGACGAAATGCAAAATCACGATTCCTAATAAAAATATTACGTAAAAAAATCGAAACAAAAAAACCACCCCCAACACACAGTCATTTACAAGCATTCAGAGACTGCTCGAGCAACACAACCTGCTAGCTCAACAGCTCAATGCTGACTGAACAGAAATTTGCAAAATTTCTTTTCGTGCACGAAGAGTTCTGTAGTGTCGGTGTGGGGCTGTCGGTGTGAAAGCTCTAAAAAGCTTGTACCGCGTGTATAGGCTGTGAAAATGACTGACCTACATACATACATATGTATAGATATGCTGCAGCTAGGCATTCAAATATTTTGCTAAACAACATGAACGAGGTAGCAGATATAAATGTACAACCATATGTACATATGTATGTATGTATGAAGGCGTAACCAGGGTTCGGATTTGCCTCATTTTGCCTCCACGCTCACACATGCCGCACTCATGAGCATTGTTTATACTAAATAGTTTGGTCACTCAAATGGTCTTCTTCTTCTTCAATTTAAAAAATGCGTATGTGTTTGTGCGAAAATGAAGAGAATGAAGGAATCAATGCTGTGCAATTTCGCATAATTGCTGTTACTACCAAAATGGGAGCAAAGTCGTTAGGATTTACTTCGTTTTTACTGAATTTTTTTTCTTCACTACGAAAACGATTTTAATAAAAACTAGTATCGCCGGTGGTCGAAATTCGACCATGCAATTTATTTTTTCAACTTTGTATTGGTACAAAAATTATTCCTTTTCGCGGAGATAAGCAACACTTTCCAAATTCCGCAACACTGATTTGCCCTTTTGATCACGGTCCGACGCGAAATCATGGTCAAAATCAAGGCAGATCTAGGAAGGTAGGCCCGGTGGTGAGCGATTTTAAATTAAAGCGACTCTTCAACTGTGTTTACGATATTTGTAAACACGTTTACGATATCTATTTATCTTAACTAAAAATTTTATTTATTAATTATAAAGAAATTAAATAATTTATAGAAAAAATTATATGCCTATGCACTGCTCCTGACTCATAAGAACACATCCATATAAATTTTATGTGGATATGAGTATGTTAAATGTGCAAAACCCCAGCAGGGTTTTTCCATATTTTGGTAATGGCTTGAACTTGTATTCAATGAAATAACGCATTACAAATAGCTAATAAACACTCCTTCGCTTACTTTGCTCATTACTTGTAATGCGACAGTTTTAAAATTATTATTTTTTCGCTTACTGGTAATGCAGAAAATAATCGAAAAGGTTTGGAGTACTGCCGTTATTTTTTTGCAAACGCTTTGCTTTGATTTTAATTTTTCTAAATAGCAGTTTTGTAAAGCAAATTACCCTCATTCTCGTTTATTTTGCCAGTTTTCATTATAAAACTGTCGTGGTTAGTCGTGTTATTCCATCGTTAAAATTTTTTTTAATAAGCCAATAGCTGTGCAAATACATAGTGTAATAATTATTATTCAAATAGTGCTTTTTTTAAAATACATTTTGCAAAGAATTGATTTTCTATTCATTCTGTTTGCTATTTGTTTTCGGCATAAATTAATTACTCTTAGTTTTAAAATTATTTTTTCGCTTACCGGTATTGTATAAAATAACCGAAAAGACTTGGAACACTGCCGATATATTTTGCAAAGCCTACATTGATTTAAATTTTTGTAAATAGCAATTTTGTAAAGCAGTTTACGCTCATTCTCGTTTATTTTGCCAGTTTTTATTATAATATGTACATTATAGATTACTATACTGGATTGTGTGAAATATGCAATTACTTATACCAGTGACAGAACTTATTACTTGTAATAGCTTATTTTATCCAATATTAGTAGCGATTATATAATGCAATATTGTCTACAATATTGTAAGACAATACCGCCAATGACATGCCTATGTTAAAGTAATGCAATCCGTATTCGAAAGTGTAAGCGATGAATCAAGATTTCTCGATGATTTTACCCATTACATGTAAGAGAAAGCCCTGCTGGGACAGCCTGGCAATTGTTTGTATGGGAAAAATGTTAGCCTATTAACCCAGTTGAAATCAGATGTATTGATACACGAATTATGCATGCTGTGTGCATGGAAAAGTGCGTACAGAGCATGATTTGTGAAAATAAATAAATTTTGTTCACATAAAATTATGAATGCTGTATGCATGAAAAATATGAATAATTTATGAGTTTTCGGTGTGTATAATTTGTATATATACATGAAATATCCATGCGATATGCATGCGTATGCATTATAAATTTTTTAATGATATACATACATATGTATCTACTTTATGATATTTTTCTTTCAATATACTGAGAGCTCCTTTTTTTCATTTTACGTTTTGTCTTGAAAATTTTCATTTTGTCAAAAATATTTATTCGAAAAAATTTCAACAATCATCATCGTCATCACCACTTTCTACTTATACGTAGAGATTCACCCGATTAATCGTTTGCAAAACCTCTAGCGTTAGCAGTTTGTACCGTCCCTTTGATATCCTCCTTTTGCATATTTGCGCAACTTAACGGGCTGACCATATCGATTTTGGTAAGAAAACGTACGCATTGTGGACGTGCATTGTTAAAGAAATATAACGAAATGATCCAGGGTTAGTTCTATCTCTGTTTAGTGGGACAAAACCACCAAATTTATTTTCAGTAGATTGTATCTAACAGTTTTATTATATTCCGAGATGTATGCAATCTTCAGTTTCATAGACATTGAATAACAATATGGCTATTCGTGTCAAAACATCTTTCAGGGTGACTCCCCACCATAATATGACCTTCAATCAAATTGCAATGGTTACAATATCTGTGGCTAAATTAAATTAATTATTATTTTTAATAGGAATTTTAATAATTCTATGAGAATGTTACTGAAACTGTATTAATGCAACATTCATACTACCCTATTAATGCAGAATTAGTACCTTTGTATGTATAAACGATCTATACATCAGATATATGCTGTATGAGTGATTCTGCAAGCTTTCAGCATTTTTTCAAGAGTATGCATACAATATGATACATATGAGGGGTTAGAGCAGTGGTAGGCAAATTTGAAATTGAGATTGTATTAGTGAGAGCGCTATGGTCGGTCGAACGAACTGTGATCGGGCAAATGCAATGCGTAAATAATACATATATATGTACGCAAGCCTCAAATTGACGCACGCCCGCAAATTTTCCATATGCGTTGAACCGAAATTGACTTACGTGCGTATATAGATAAAGAAATTGAAAAATATAGAAAATCCGAGAAAATCTTGCTATTTTGTGGAATATGGAACTAACACACACGATATCGAAAGCTTCCCTGCAAAAAATGCGATTAATCCGGGACGTGTCCGGGATCAATCACAAGGGAGCATGCGACTAATACAATTTTACATCCCTTTATATGGAGTGAATTGATCGCATTTGTTCGAGCATGTCCTATGAAGAGACTAATTGTTCAACTTGTATACCCGAACGGGTACCAATGTAGATTAATCACTAACATACCGAACGGGTACAAATGTAGATCAATCGCTTTCATCCCGAACGGGTAAAAATGTAGATCAATCGCTTACATCCCGAACGGGTACAAATGTAGATCAATCGCTTACATCCCGAACGGGTACAAATGTAGATTAATCGCTTTCATCCCCAACGGGTACAAATGTAGATCAATCGCTTCCAGCACGAACGGGTACAAATGTAGATTAATCGCTTCCAGCATAAACGGTTACAAATGTAGATTTTTCCAAGTTGTTCGCCAAGGCAATTTTTAATAACAATCTTTAAAAAATTGTAAATGTTCATAAAGATTATATAATGTTTTAGTTTTGAAAAAAAATCTCAATAAATAAATAAAAAAAATTGTAAGTTTTGAGTATGCATTATATGAGCGTAATGTAAAGGATTTTTTCATAGGATATTTTAGGCAACATTTTGTTAAAATTATTATTCATCATTGTTATTAAAAGAAAGGGTGTTCAATTCGTTTTACCGGTTGTTCTACAATTTTTTAAATACATTGCATATTTTTGTAAAATTTCCACATTTAAGGAATCTAGATTTGTACCCGTTCGGAATGAAAGCGATTAATCTACATTTATACCCGTTAGGGAACAATTGGTCTACATTTATACCCGTACGGGAACAATTGGGGACTAATTGTGGACCGATTGTTCTCGAGAGAGATCAATCGAGGACAAATCTCTTTCAGGATTGATCGCACATTTTTTTGCAGGGTTATGTCAAATTTTTTGCAAATAATCACCCACAATGCTTAGTTTCAACTGTCAGCAAAACGATAATTGGGAGTCGAGTTTGCTTAATACGCACGCCCTTCAATATCGGTTACAGAAATTATAGAAATTGTGTGGGTATGAGAAATTTTTGATAGTAAATTGACCACATGCGTTGATATTAGGTAGCATAGTAAATTGTTTTCAACGTGCAAACAAGCGACAAGCACTCTCGATGTTGCTACGCCACTTGCTCACTGACGACTAAATCATCTTGTAAAGAAAGAGCGTAACGTGTCGGTGTGATTTGAGCGCAAACAATTGTTTGCAGAAATGCGGACCACTGGGTTAGAGTATGCATGCTCTCTGAGAAACCATACGTGTAAAAAGGAAATAGACGAGCATTTATACTGGCATGCATACACAGCTCCAATTCATGCTTCCAAAATTTATGTTGTATGCATAAGATTCCAACTGGGAATATATAGATAGTGGGCACATTTGCCAACGAAGCAAAAACGAAGTAAATCAAAAATGGTACAAAACTAAAAACTTTATTTATTAATTATAAAGAAACTAAATAATTTATAGAAAAAATTATATGCCTATGCACTGCTCCTGACTCATACGAACACATCCATATCAATTTTATGTGGATATGAGTATGTTAAATGTGCAAAACAGCCTGGCAATTGTTTGTATGGGAAAAATGTTAGCCTATTAATATATAGATAGTGGGCACATTTGCCAACGAAGCAAAAACGAAGTAAATCAAAAATGGTACAAAACTAAAAATTTATTTATTAATTATAAAGAAACTAAATAATTTATAGAAAAAATTATATGCCTATGCACTGCTCCTGACTCATACGAACACATCCATATCAATTTTATGTGGATATGAGTATGTTAAATGTGCAAAACAGCCTGGCAATTGTTTGTATGGGAAAAATGTTAGCCTATTAATATATAGATAGTGGGCACATTTACCAACGAAGCAAAAACGAAGTAAATCAAAAATGGTACAAAACTAAAAACTTTATTTATTAATTATAAAGAAATTAAATAATTTATAGAAAAAATTATATGCCTATGCACTGCTCCTGACTCATACGAACACATCCATATCAATTTTATGTGGATATGAGTATGTTAAATGTGCAAAACAGCCTGGCAATTGTTTGTATGGGAAAAATGTTAGTCTATTAATATATAGATAGTGGGCACATTTGCCAACGAAGCAAAAACGAAGTAAATCAAAAATGGTACAAAACTAAAAACTTTATTTATTAATTATAAAGAAACTAAATAATTTATAGAAAAAATTATATGCCTATGCACTGCTCCTGACTCATACGAACACATCCATATCAATTTTATGTGGATATGAGTATGTTAAATGTGCAAAACAGCCTGGCAATTGTTTGTATGGGAAAAATGTTAGCCTATTAATATATAGATAGTGGGCACATTTGCCAACGAAGCAAAAACGAAGTAAATCAAAAATGGTACAAAACTAAAAACTTTATTTATTAATTATAAAGAAATTAAATAATTTATAGAAAAAATTATATGCCTATGCACTGCTCCTGACTCATACGAACACATCCATATCAATTTTATGTGAATATGAGTATGTTAAATGTGCAAAACAGCCTGGCAATTGTTTGTATGGGAAAAATGTTAGCCTATTAATATATAGATAATGGGCACATTGCCAACGAAGCAAAAACGAAGTAAATCAAAAATGGTACAAAACTAAAAACTTTATTTATTAATTATAAAGAAATTAAATAATTTATAGAAAAAATTATATGCCTATGCACTGCTCCTGACTCATACGAACACATCCATATCAATTTTATGTGGATATGAGTATGTTAAATGTGCTAAACAGCCTGGCAATTGTTTGTATGGAAAAAATGTTAGCCTATTAATATATAGATATATCGCACCCTAAATCATAAAGTGATACAACTCAAAATTTTATTAAATCGACTTTTCATCATAAACTGGTACACAGAACATATCTCTATCGATTGTCAACAAAAAAACTTTTCATTCGGAGTCTCTTTTGACTGAAAAATACGTGGCTTTTTTCCAATTCATTGGTTGTCAAGAAAAAGTTTTTTGGCTCCTGAAAATTTTTGAATTTTAAGTTGTGCCACTTTATGATTTAGTATGCGATATATATTAATTTTTTCCGCATATCGGCCCACGTGCGCATAAAATAACAGATACATGTTTTCCTGTTGATTTTACATTTTTAACTAGATAATTTTGCAATTTCAGCTATTTAAATTAACACGGATTTTTTTTGATTTTACCTTAAATTTATTGTTAAATTAACTGGACTGATTTTACAATTTACAAAAATACAATATATCGCACCCTAAATCATAAAGTGACACAACTCAAAATTCAAATATTTTCAGCAGAGCCAAAAAACTTTTTTCTTTACAAGCAATCGTATGGCAAAAGACCACGTATTATGGTAATTTTTCGGTCAAAAGAGACACTTATTGAAAAGTTTTTTTGGCAATCGCTAGAGATATGTTCTGTGTAACATTTATGAAAAAACTCGATTTCAAAAATTTTTGAGTTGTGTCACCTTATGATTTAGGGTGCGATATGTACATTCAATAAAAAAAAGGTGCTTCGGTATTGCGAGATATGGAAGGACTTCCTCGTGGTAAAATTGCAAACTTTGAGGAGAAAAAAGAAAATATTTTACATTAAAAACTTTTAGAAATAAAAATGCATTTCACTTTTAATTCACCTGAAAACTGAAAATATAAGTGGAAACGCCATTATCACGCACTTCCACTGATGGTAAACTCTTCCCACGACACCAGATTTTCTTTTTATTTAAAAAAAAGAATAATAATTGCGTTTTGCACGAACAGCAGAACTCCAAATGTTCAAAAAAATTGTGTATGTCTCAAAATAGTTTTGAAGTTCTTTTTTTAACATTTTTTTTTGTTTATATTGACACTATCATCATGTTAAAGAAACCAAATTCCAAATGACATTTAAGAATAAAATTTTATATTTAATTCATAGCGTATATTTTAAAATTGCTCTATGTTGCATCAACACTAAAATTTTGTTGCATTTACCAAAATGTCAAATGATGTTTAAAAAGCTAAAATCACGTTTGAAAAATCGTGTAATTTGAAAAAAATTGTTGCTATTCTATGTGTAAAGATCGATCATGTTAATCTTACATGAAATAAAATTTGCATATACGCGAATGAAGTAGTAAAGGCAATGGTATCCGTATATTCCCTTTTCTATATTTCTGGAAAAATGTATTAACAGAACAGTACGAGAAAGAGCAACCCTGCTTATACGAAAATGTTCAAAAGGAAAGAAAAAAATTTGAATTCAAACGGCCATTTTGCATGGCGAAACCCAACAAACATTTAGGTTAGATATCGGTTTGAGAATGACTCAAGAACTAGCACTTTTCTAAAATCTCTAACGTTAGAGGACGACTCGAGAAGCTGTCGAGAATCATATCGATCTCAAAAAAAAAAAAAAATGGGACATAACTCTCAAATGGAGAAAATTATAATTTCCGAATTGAAATCCAATGTAGTTTTCTAATGAAATTCTAATGAGAATTTGCAAATATTTCTTTTTCTAATCAGTCTCCAACTGATTTCTAAGGTGGTTTTCTACCTTCGCTTTGGATTAGAGATAAGTTTGAGAATTACACGCTCTAACACTCTCAGATTGTGTTCGCTGATAAAACGCTGTACCAATTCATACTCTTTGATTAATGTCTGGATGCCTTCTAACGCTTTGGTTGCTTTGGAAACTCTACATTCTCCTACATTTGGATATTTCCCAATTAGCACGAATCCAATGTGGGGAAAAAGTCTCAATTATCAAGTTTATATCCAACATGTTTTTACACTTAAGGTACAATACTTTTCCAAACTGAACTTAGTGCATAATTAGTATTAATTAAATTCAATCATATTAGCAATAAGTAAACGAAAAAGTGAGTGAAGAATAAAATTTAAAGAGGAATGTATAATTCAACTAATTTTTGTGTATAAAATATTGTTATTATTGTTAAATGCATAACAAAAAAGTGAGCAAATAAGTCAAGCAGACAATCATAATTGTTACATTTTTGTTCCTTTATTTCAATCGGATGAGAGTTTGTTGCTCAAAAGCTTTATTCTGACGGTTGATTTTGGTTGGAGAATATCGATAAAGTTCAAGTCAAATTCCAATATTTTTTTCAAGTGGAGAAACAGAAACATTTTCATATCGAAAAATGGGCTGTTTCTGAATTCAAGTTAAGAATTATTGTTGGAAATTGGAAAATGGATTTGATCTCAATGAAATTCAAATGCATTCAAAAATGCTTATTGGGTAGCAACGATTTGCGTCATGGATATTTCATTTTTGTTTTGAAAAAATAAATGTGTATCTATATTTTTGATACATACAGTAAGTCGCAGTGAAAATGACCCACGTTATGTTGTCCGAAGTTTTATGCAAATAAAAAATTATACACAAACAGATTGAAAAACAAATTTATGTACTTAGGTATATTTTAGAATAAACCACAATTTAGAATTTCAAAAAATATTAGATGAACATTATTTTTTAGTTATAAAAATAATAGTTAAAACCGGAAAAGTTCATGAAACGGGCTCACAGTGAAGGTTAGCCACTGAGAGGAATATGCCCTAAAACGGTTTTAATACTTTTTTGCCTTGTTTCAACAGTTCAATTACTCTATCCCTAATATCTAAACTTGTTTGTCGGCCCATCTTTGCACACTGACATCCAAAATACAACTAATGCATCTATTGGCGCACTTGAATTGAATATAATACAAATTTTATTAGCAACCAATGTGTTTTATTCAACTAACAAAACACGATTTTTACGCGCTCTAGCGTGTGTTTTATGATAAGTACACCTTTTAAAAATGGAAAAAAATTGCCTGATCTGTTTTTTTTTTATATAATTAACACATAATGTAAAATGTGAACTGTAAAAATATATAAGAGAGAAATCGGTGTTCTAGAGAGAAAGTTTAAGTATTTAAATTGGAGTTGCCAGAAAGCTTGCTTTGATTGTGACGCGTATATACGTGTATGCTTTTGTTTTTCATCATTTCTGGCATGTTGTTGAAACTTTTCCGTCGCAAAAAAATTAGGAAAGTCAAGTAATTGTTAACAAAGATATTTAATAATAAAATGTCTGAATAAATAATGGCTCACTTTCTCTGTGACTCACTGTATCCCCATCAAAACAAACTTCAACCATGGGAATTGTTGTTGCAAAAAGTGACAGGCACATTATGTGTCAATGGGAGAATGGGAAACTAAATAAACCAAATGTGAAGAAGAATCGACCACAGTGTTGTATTCAAACGTAGCAAAATCTTCACAAGAAAATAGCCAAAATTCCGAATAAAATCAATTAAAACTCAAAAATATGTTAATTTTTTGTTATTATCGCTACAAATATAGCATTACAAATTCAATTCACCCAATAATTTTAAAGATTTAAAGATTTCAAAATTTATTTGAATTTTTTTTCTGTAACTTTTGCACAGCACTGCAGGGTGACAGGCACAACATGTCAAAGAGTGTCGCAACTTATAGATATAAACTATGCTCATGAGGATCCTGTGAGTGTGCAAACAACGGAGGCCACACAATAGCGTGAGCGCTCCGCATGAGTGGCAACAGAGTGCGCAGCCAATAGGAGGCAAAAATGAAGCGTTGGCTCTCCTCCGCTGCGCCTCCATATTTTACTCCGGAGTGAGTGAGGATGAGCGAGGCCTCACAGCTTGGCGATGAAGCAGCCAAACGTCTGTAGTGTGTAGTAAGCAGCTGCATGGATGCTACAAATTTGTTTATCCTCTAGAGTGTGCACAGCTCATTCTGCAAGCTAAACAACAAGCGGGACACGTTATTAAGCAGTCATTGTGCAACAGAAACTATGCAAGTAAACTTAAAGCAAAAGTTGGAGAATCTGGCATATGCTCAAAGAGTTCCTTGTGAAGTAGATATTCTGAATTACTGGAAATCCCGTTTATTAAATGACCAGGACTTAGGAAACCTGATTCAAGTAGTATTAGCGGTTCCATCGACTCAAGTGTCTGTTGAGAGGGCGTTTAGTGCTCTGGCTACAATTTTAACAAAACTGCGCACGAGGCTTTCAAAAGAAACCTTGAATAATATATTCATTGTTAAGCTAAATAATGATATTCTCGGCAAAGTTTCTTATTTTGATTAAGTACCTAAGTGTTAAGAATAGTTAAGAAATATGTATGTACATACATACATATCTGTGTTCATATCGAACAGTAGCTTATGTCGAAAGGAAAATTTTAAAGTGCAGTTTCCCGCACAATATTATTACATGAGTAAAATCATTGAGACTGAAGTTGGTTGAAGGCTTAAGAAAGAGTTAAAAAAAAAAACTGCAGAATGTACTCTCTGGGATGCATTACTTCTGCTTTTTCCGAACTGACTCAATTTTTCCTTAAGTACACTTAAGCTACTGTTCCATACGAACACAGATATACATATACTGTGAGTTATGACTTCTATTATGAAGTAATAAATATTTCGTTTATGCAAAAAAAAAAAATATGATTCTAATGACGAATAAATAGTTTTTTGCGTTAATCGCATAATAAATAAAAACTAAACAAGTAGGTAGGTACCTACATATACATATATGTACAACGAATAATGCACATTCTTGAAAATAATTTTCCTTTTACCTACCTACCTATATACGTACATATGTAAATATGTATTCGTAATTGCATCTGGTGAATTAAATACATATTTACATATGTATCTACACATGTACACAGATGAAAACCAACAAAAAACAAGTTTAGGTAGAAAGATGGATTTTACATACCTACTCAATCGCCTGAAACGGGCATAAATACGAAAAAAAAGGAAAAAACAAGCATACATGCTATTTAGCAGAAAAACCATGGCACTAAATTGCACACTGCAACATACATATGTATGTATGTGTATGTATGCATTTTTATGCAGCGTCATTACGCATTCCTCACTCACACGCTCCCACACATTACACCGTGAGAAGAGGAAACCTACGGCGGCTCACTCCACACACAGCGTGAGCGGCTCCTTCGAACCTCACTCCAACCGCACACGTAGTGTGAGCGGCTCCTTCGAAACTCACTCCAACCAAAGGAGCGGAGAAACAAAAAAAATACTCACTCCGCGTTCTAGAGGAGTGTGAAACGCAAACGGCCACTCCACAGCACGCCGTGAGGAGGAGTTTCCTCACTCACTCACACATACTCGGAGTTTCTTCCTACCCTGGGCGTAACTACACAATGAATGTCGGTCGAAGCTGGACCGTTACCCGGCGTCTCCTCAAAACAGAATTCTGTCATCACAAGCACCATTATAACATAGATTTCAAATGGAGACCGCCTCTGTCTTCTGGTATAACAGAGATGCCAAGGCAATTGCTTTAACAAGATTGCCTTAACATGAGCTGTCAGTTTGGTGATTTGACAGCTAATTTTTCATTTCAACGAAAAATTCACAGTGGCAACATCTCCACATTGAACGTGAAATTTCGCACGGCGTCCATTTGGCTTGAGTGTTTGGGCTTAAAAAATAAATAAAAAGAACATTAAGTGCATATATACAGTTTGCGAGCATCATCGCCAATTTTAAACAATTTTTTTTAACTTTCTAAGTGCTTCTGCGTACACGGCATGCCAATTCGGCGCCATTTTGCAAATTATGTCTAACATAATGAAGTGCCCACGCATATGCAAACATGGATTTTAGACATGATTCTGGTAGACAAAATTAACATAATTTTTGTTTTGTGGAGTTTTGGCGTTAAGCCCAAATTACATCAGCGATGTGGCAGCGGGCAGCGACGGTTTTCGGAATCAGCTGATACGTCTAATATGAGCAGTGACTGCCAGACCAAACACAATAGAGCGTTCGCAGTATTTGGCAGTGACTTCTTTATATATTAGGTCTGTTTCCTTTTACCTTGGACACGTGGTGACATAAATTTACTTACCATTTTCATGTCCACTTTTTTTCAATTAAAATAATCAATCTTGTTTCATTTTTTCCTCTGCTCTTTCTTTTTCTTTGCTTTTACATCCCGCCAGCAATATTTGCTAGTGAAAATTAATTAAGTAAAAATTAAATTCTCTCCCGCTTGCTGGCATCAAAGTACGGAAACACAAAATTAGTAAAAAATATATTACATTGGATAGTACGGAAACAGACATAAGTTCACATCAACACTTTGAAGTTGGCTGCGATTCAAGGCAGCGGCAGCGAATTTAGAATTTGGGCTAAACGGAGCGGTGCTGCCAGCTGCCTCTGCTGTATTATGTGCCGCTTCATTACAAACCGTAGTTTCTAAAAATCAGCTGATTTCGAAAAACAGTCGCTGCCACAGACACAGCGCTATTGTAATTCCGGCTTTAGGTTTGAGTGCTCGCCGCGACGACGATTTCTGTGAAAAAAAGAAATGTGTTATTCTGTCGAAATTGATTTGCTTGTTGTTGGGAGCCACTCGGAGCCACAGCGATGTTGTTGGGAGACAAACGGAGTCACTGGAGCCATTGGGTGGCCATGTATGATTTAAAGCTCTGCGAAGTAGATACCATTTGCCTCTTCTGAATTTGAAAATACTCTTTGCATTGTACAATACTCACAGCACAATTCAGATGCCGCTACGGATAAATCCACTACTCGTCACGCTAAAAGTAGAGAAGATAATCTCACCTACTTGGAGCGTGTTTACGCAAATCTCGAAGATTCGAAAGCTGTGTACACTATTTGCAAAACCTTTTTCGCTCAAAATAAATATTGTATTTTTTTTGTTTATGATCGTGTTTTACTTGCGCTTACTAGCGAACGACAGATACAAATAGATAATGTAATTGGACGGTGGCTAATGTTTTGTTGGTCATTTAAAATCCATTTGTACAAAATACAATACGGGATACAGTAGTCCGACTTAGCCCGTGGGGATCACCTGCGTCGTCTTGAATATGTTGGGATTATAGAATACATGCAAACATATGTAGCAGTTCAAATAGATTTTAATGACACATATATCTCACTCGTCGACCCTAACATGGCAAAGCCACTAGTACCTGCAATATTGCTGAAGTCCCTAAACCTCGTTTATCCATTGAGATATCAACTTTCACCAAATTAACTGGGACTGGGGTTAGAACCCGAGACCTCTGGTGTAGCAGGCGAGCACTTTACCCACTGCACCACAGCGGCAATCTATACTGAATATTCGGTAGGAAATATGTGCTGTTTTCCATCTGTTCTATACTGGGCGCTTCTTTAAATTTTTTTTTTTTTTGGAATTGAAAATTTTGTTTTATTTTGAAGTAATTGTTTTATAAAGACCTTATACAAGGGTAAAGCTTGTTATAAATTTGTTTCCATTTTATCAGCTTTTTAAGAGAATTTTTAATTTATAAAGCGTTTATGAATAAAGATTTTGCTTATTTGATTGATAAACTGTTTATAAAGCTTTGATATTTTTTGTGAGTAAGGCTGTAAAAGTTTAAATGAGAAAAAATGTAAGATTTAACCTAAAAAAGTATGAAATTTATTCCAAAAAATACTTAGAAGTATTTAAACTTTTGTCAGTTTGAATTTTAAACCAAAAAAGTATAAGAAACTTTTAAACTTTCGAAGGTTCAAAATTTAACCCAAAACAAGTTTTAAATTTCTTTCAAACCAAATAAAAGTTTTAAAAATACTCCAATATTTATAACAATGGAGCTATCCTTCGCATAAGTCCATGTTTTTTGGGCCGACGCCAGTTGCAGTGACTGGGCTTTATTTAAAACTTCCTCCCAGGCTGTCTGCTTATCTAATTTATTAACCTTCAAAATGAAATATAAGCTTCAATATGTTCTAAATACTCACAATAATTTAATAAAAACATACTTACTTTATTGTTTTGAAAGCTAGCAAATATCTTTTTTTATTTAATTAGCTTTAGTACGGCTAATTTTTACTCTATTTTTATTTTTCGGCTCATAATCACACAATGCAAAGTGAAAAGAATCAAAACAAATGCAAAGACGTTTCAATGGTTTGTGGAACACCTTGCACGCTCACTTTTCAGCAGAACGCAAAGACTTTGCAGAGAGTGAAAAGTCTTTGCAAAAATATGTTCCGTTAGCAAAGACTTTGCAAAACTAAACGCAACGCATAGTGAGATTTGCAAAGAATAATGTGGAACAGAAACACTTTTCACTTTGCAATAAAATCGATAGTGCAAAGTGCAAAGTTGATAAGTTGTTTTGTGGAATAGGGCCCTGGGCAAATTTTTCGTCAATTGCAAAACTTTATGTTCCTCAGAATTGTAAAATTTGATAAGTTATAAGCTGAATTTGAAAAGTGTAATTTGAGAAGTCTTTGCAGTTTTTGTACGCTCTTTTCGATTTCTGTTCCACGTACGTTCTCTTGTGCAAAGTGCAAAGCTAATATTGAAAAGTGTAATTTGCAAAGACTTTGCAAATAAATGCGCTCTTTCGTTCCTCAAAAACTGTAAATTCTATGTTTGCAAAGCCAATTTTGATAAGTTTGTCAAAAATTTGCAAGGTAAACGATCGCTTTGCAGATTCAGATGCTTATTACTAGTGAAGTTTTTCAAAATGTTAAGACGTGAGTTTTTGTTCGACTATAGTGAAGACGCGCACGGTAGGCAGGAAGCGACGATAGGTTGCATGAAAATGTCGAGAAAAAAGGAAAGTGGGGTTGTGTTATGTGATGTTTATAGATGAAACATCCGTTGAAATTAAAATCCGAGCTGCTCCTTTTTCAAGGATATCCACATTTTTTGTTTTTTTTGAAAGGATCAAATATTGAGGAAATCGAAAATTCGCCACCGTCCAAATTTTTCCGATTTCAATACATTATTTGGTCGCTAAGGGATACAAAAAAAGGTATTAAAAAGATAAAAGGACACCTGTAGTGGAAAAATCCAATGTGAACAGGACCTAAAGGATAACCACTGAAATATAAAATAACACAAAAAGTACCCACTTTAATTTGCGTATAACTCCTAAAATGTTAACTCTACGTGAAAATTCCTTATTATATGTTTCATTCAGAATAAATAAAGGAATATTACTTTGATATGCAATTTTGATGTACCTGTAGTGGTTAATGCACTTTGGTCCATCTAAAGTGAAAATTTCAAAAAAAAAAAGTACTTTTTTTTATGGTGCTTATGGTTCTAATTCTTACATATCTATACGTTAATATTAAAAAGAATTAGAGCTGAAATACGCGCTAGCTGTGCACGGTGGGCGGTAAGCAACAATAGGTTGCATGAAAATATGGAAAAAACGATCGCCGGCTAAAAACTTACGTAAAATGATATTCTAATATATTTCATAAACACACAGCAAGCGTGAATAAAACTTCCAACATTTTTTTTTAACGAAAATTAGTACCAGCACACAGCTAGGCACATATTCGTTGGGCCATCGTTTTTACGATATTCCCATGCAACCTATTGTTGCTTCCCGCCCAACGTGCACAGCTAGCGCGTATCTCAGCTCTAACTCTTTTTTAGTATTAACGTATAGATATGTAGGAATGAGAGTTGGATCATTAGATTAAAATATTTACATAAACTAGAAAAATATTTTAACTTAAAATAGCACCATAAAAAAAACGTACTTTTTTTGAAATTTTCACTTTAGTTGCACAAAAGTACATTAACCACTGCAGGTACATCAAAATTGTATATTAAAGAAATATTTCTTTATTTATTCTGAATGAAACATATAATAAGGAATTTTCACGTAGAGTTAACATTTTAGAAGTTATACGCAAATTAAAGTGGGTACTTTTTGTGTTATTTTATATTTCAGTGGTTATCCTTTAGGTCCTGTTCACATTGGATTTTTCCACTACAGGTGTCCTTTTATCTTTTTAATACCTTTTTTTGTATCCCTTAGCGACCAAATAATGTATTGAAATCGGAAAAATTTGGACGGTGGCGAATTTTCGATTTCCTCAATATTTGATCCTTTCAAAAAAAACAAAAAATGTGGATATCCTTGAAAAAGGAGCAGCTCGGATTTTAATTTCAACGGATGTTTCATCTATAAACATCACATAACACAACCCCACTTTCCTTTTTTCTCGACATTTTCATGCAACCTATCGTCGCTTCCTGCCTACCGTGCGCGGTTACAGGCAGAAATTATAGAGACCGAATTAATTTTTCGGGACTACAAAGCTTTAATTTTAAAGAGTGCTTCCGTTTAAACCAAACACAAGTTGATTTAATTTTAAATAAAGTTGGAGAATACGAAAAAAATGCAAATATATCGACGGCTGAGAATAAGATCGCCCTATTTCAAAAATTTCTTCAAAAACGCCCCATTTTAAAATTTGTTTCAATAACGTCCTCTTTCAGACAATTATTCAAAAACGCCCTATTTCAGAAAAATATTTATGGAATTTTCTCTGAAATAGGGCGTTTTTGAAACAAAATCCGAAATAGGACGTTATTGAAACAATTTTTCAAATAGGGCGTTTTTGAAACAATTTTTGAAATAAGGCGATCTTATACTCAGCCGTCGATATGAAGTTCACTTAATGTTTATTTACGAAAATACTATTGGACAATTCACAAGCTGTTGTAAAGTATTGTAATGTTGTATACTGGTAAAGGTTTACAATAGGTGTATCAGTAGGGTTGATTTTTCTCATACAAATTTCAATACAACCAATACAACTGGGCAGCATATGTTTATTAAGTGTGCTATTTGATTTGTTTTTTATTCTGACAGTTTGTTAAAAAAAAATTTAAACAAAAATATGGAAGCGGTGAGACGAAAAAAAAACATAATTGCATCGTGTGTATCATATATCAATTAGGACTTGAATCCGCCGCTAACAAATCTAATAACTGTTTTTCGCTTTCACCTGGCATTTTTAACACGCTTTTATTAGCTTCACCTGTATGTATATATGTATGTATGTATGTATGTATGTATGGATGTATGTATGTATGTATGTATGTATGTACGTATGTAACTTCATCCCATCCTAAAAGTTGCAAACGTTTAACTCAATTATTTTTATTCAAATTTTTGTAGACAACAAACTGTAAACAATAACGAAATACAACAAAACACATACGAGAGTCTGTTCACAGGTACTGCGTTCTTATGCACATTTTCCTTTACAACATACAACTTTACAATAGCCAGTGAATTGCCCATATATTATAATGATAATAAACAAAATAGCAAGTGATACAAATAAAATTATTGTATAGGCAATAAATTGTTTTACTTACGAATGTTCGACTCTTCTATAGCCCAAACAACACTGAAATAAATTTTGGTATAAATTTTAAACTTTTTTGGTCGATATATAGGACGCGACCGACAAATTCTTAAAATGTAAACTTTGAAAAGTTTAAAATATTTTTAAACTTTTAAGGTTTAGATTTTATTCCAAATTAAGATTTATTTTAAGACTTTCAAAAGTTTAAAATTTAAATCTGCTGCTGCCAAATCCTCTTCATGCTTTTCCCTATTGTATCTTCTTTCCTACCTTATTTTCTCGTTTTAATTCATATTGTTCTCCGCCCAACATCCCCTTCATCCTTTTCCATATTTCATCTTTTTCCTATCCTCCTTTTCTTCCTTCTTCATTTTATCTGTTTCCATAATTATTTTGTGTTTGTTTTTTCTCCATTCAAACAACGCCACACAGTCGTTCATTCAAATCGTCTAATAACTATAAGCCTGAGCCTGTTATATTGTTTATTTCTCGAAAAAGCAAGTTGAAATTTCAAATCAAAAATTACAATTTTTTCATTGAAATAATATCTTACGACCAATAAAAGTTTAAAATTTAAATCTTAAAAGTTTAAATGAGAAAAAATGTAGGATTTAAACCAAAAAAGTGTGAAATTTATTCCAAAAAATACTTTGAAATATTTGAGCTTTTGTAAGTTTGAATTTTAAACCAAAAAAGTATAAGAAACTTTTAAACTTTCGAAGGTTCAAAATTTAACCCAAAAAAAGTTTTAAATTTCTTTCAAACCAAATCAAAATTTTAAAATTATTCCAATATTTATAACAGTGAAGCTATCCCTCGCAGAAGGCCATGTTTTTTGGGCCGACGCCAGTTGCAGTGAATGGGCTTTATTTAAAACTTCCTCCCACGCTGCCTGCTTATCTAATTTATTAACCTTCAAAATGAAATATAAGCTTAAATATGTTCTAAATGCAATAATTTTATAAAAAGATACTTTTGAAAGCTAGCAAATAAAATATCTTTTTTTTCTTTAATTAGCTTTAGTATGGCTAATTTTTTCCTCTATTTTTATTTTTCGGCTCATAATCACACAATGCAAAGTGAAAAGAATCAAAACAAATACAAAGACGTTTCAATGCTTTGTGGAACACCTTGCACGCTCACTTTTCAATAGAACGCAAAGACTTTGCAGAGAGTGAAAAGTCTTTGCAAAAATATGTTCCGTTAGCAAAGACTTTGCAAAACTAAGCGCAACGCATAATGAGATTTGCAAAGAATATTGTGGAACAGAAACACTTTTCACTTTGCAATAAAATCGATAATGCAAAGTGCAAAGTGCAAAGTTGATAATTTTCTTTGTGGAATAGGGCCCAGATCTAAAAAATATCCATCATCCAGTAATTGTTATGGAGGATCGAAAAAAATATAAATTACTCATAACAATTATGTGCCGATCGAAAAAATAAAAATTGTCTAATCCCGTAATTTTAACGATTGTCGATATTAGGATAATTGTTATTTTGGGTCTCTGCATGTAAGAGAAAGCCCTGCTTATCGTATACTTGCGCATATTTGCAACAAAAGCTTAAGCAGCGTAAAAAACTATTCGAATGTACATAACAGGGACTTGTAACAAAACTGGTAACGAAACGAAACTCTCGTTTCTGGCGTTTCTGTTCCAAGAAACATTAAAGGATAGAAACTAAATTCGAAACCAAAAGATTGTAACGTTTCAATAAGTAACAAACCCTGTAACGAAACTAAATTAATTTTGTTTCTTGTAACAGAGACAGAAACAGAAACAAAACTCCTTTGTAACAAAAGTCGTAACAAAACTCCGAAACGTTTCCAGCAGAAACAAAACCTGTAACGAAACTAAATTAATTTTGTTCCTTGTAACAAAATCCGTAACGCGTAAACTTTACCTGTTTTTCGAAATTACTCGTAGCTACAGCAAAGATGTTTGCACATCAAAATGCCACAGGTAAACATATATATATTATATACCTAAAAATAAAAAGTCCATCCTAATGTACGGCAAATAGTATTATAATAATTTTTATAGTTTTGCCACTGAGTTTACGCGTATCTAATGAAAAGTTTTGGGCAGGGCTTCTACAGGGAGCCCTATTCTTTACGATTCCTAGGTCGGGTCGCGAGATATGGGTCAAAACGAGGACCCGGATGATCTTGTGTGTTTCTGAGTAATATTGGTATCTAATGAAAGGTTTTGAGCTGGCCTTCTACAATATTGGTATCAAATGAAAGATGTTGAGCGGAGCTTTCGTATAGAGCTCTATTCTAGACCGGGTCTCCACATATGGGATCCGGATGATCCTTGAATATTTCTGAGCAATGTTGGTATCAAATGAAAGGTTTTGAGTAGGACTTCTACACGGAGCCCCGAGATATGGGTCAAACGTGGATCCGAATGATCTTGTATGTTTCTGAGCAAAACAAAACAAATCAAAATCAGAAATCAAAAATCAAAAATTAAAAATCAAAAACCAAACACCGAAACAAACAAAACAAACAAAAACAACAAAATGTAGCAGTGACAATGGCAACAAAAAATTATAAAAACGATAGTCGCATTTTAATCGATAGAGAACCAGTGAAAAAATGAATAAGGGAAAGGGAATAAAAGTCCTATTTCGAAACTGATTACACATCAATGTTCATGAGTACTCCTTACTCACGTTTCCTTTTTTTTAACTCAACTGGAGTTAGGAAAATATGTGAAAATTTACTAAGGCGAAATTAAAAAAAAACCCTTATAATTTGCTTTATTAACTAATACCTATTAGAAACTTGTTTCGGACTATAATTGGCTTCGAACAATGATAAATTGACAGAAATGTAATAAAGCTTGATTAATTCAGAAAATACACAAAAAAAAAACGCAAGTCGGATATCCCATTATCCATACGAAACGATATTACACCCGCCAAAGCATCCTGTACTGCTTCGACGTATTATAAAAATCATGATGATGAAGAAATTGCACTACAAAGTAGTCTGAATGAGCTATTATTAGAAAATTAAATATTTCTTGATAACAATTAATGTATACTTTTAACAATCCGTTGTTCTATGCATATGAAGCGTTTTTATATATCATTTAAAAAAATTAAAAAAACAACCCTAATAGTCACCCAGTTATATTTTTCTTCATATCGACCCCTTTGTGCGACTTTATCGTAAGGGACAAAAGCAAATTTTACAGGAGAGCATTTTTTTTTGTTTTTTTCACTGTTTTTTACTGTATATATATTGAACACGCGTTTAGATGGTTAATTAATATATTGAAACTGATATCTTTTTTCTTGAAAAAATTTGCAGTTTGCGAAAAAATCATAACTTTGTCCCTTACGATAATTTCGCTCTCAATGTTTATGAGCGTATTTGAATAAATGTCCCTTACGATAATATTTAAAAAAATATAAGTGTCTTATTCCATACTTTAGTTGGTTGCCACAGACATACATATATATGTATGTATATTATATACCTAAAAATAACAAGTCCATCCAAATGTTCTGCAAATATAGTTTTTCTACTGAGAAACAAAATTAATTTTGTTTCTGGTTTTGTTATTGTTGTAAGGAACAAAATTAATTTTGTTTCTGATACTGAGAAACAAAATTAATTTAGTTTCGTTACGGATTTTGTTACAAGGAACAAAATTAATTTAGTTTCGTTACAGGTTTTGTTTCTGCTGGAAACGTTTCGGAGTTTTGTTACGACTTTTGTTACAAAGGAGTTTTGTTTCTGTTTCGTTACTTAGCTGTGTAACAGAAACCGAAACCGAAACGCGTTACAAGCAGTGTTGCCAGAACTTTTCCAGAGTTCCAGCTAGATTCTCAAAAAAAAAAGCTAGAAAAAGCTAAAAAAAATTGTTTCACACATAAAAAAAAACATTTAAAGCTAAAAAAAGAAGCTAAAAAAAATACGAAATTACCCAGTAGAACTTGGAGCGAGATCTCCCCAAGCGAGAGCAGAAGAGTACTCTATTTGATATCCTTTCCGAGCAATATCAAAATTGTTTCAGTTTTGTTTTATTTTGTTTGTGTTTATTACTTCCCTTCCTAGTACATAGTTCAATGTTAAAAGCGAATATAAAAAATTGTATGCTTATACACGAAGTATAGGGAGTAATGGAGTATCTATTAACAAGTACTCCCGGATTAATAAAACGATGATCCCAAGTCCTACTGCGTATTTTAATGCTTTATTAATAGGTGATTTCCCGTGGCAGTGATCCGGACAAAAAATTTGCAAGCCACTGCAACAACAATTTTTTGATCCTGATGTTTATCTGGATCAAAAAATCTATTACAATCTATACGGACCCGAAATGGATCTAGATAAACATCAGGATCACAAAATTGTTGTTCAATTTGCACGCAAAATTTTTATGCGGATCTGGAGGCGAACTCGCCTATTGTGTTTTCAAAACATACATAAATTCAAGGCCAATTTAACAGGTCGGTTCAAGATACATACACACATAGAGCGCTTTCACATTACTCGGTGCGGTATCGGATCGACATTTTTGGTTTTTACCGAAAGTATACCGAAACCTTACTGACCACATTTATTTCAATTGGCACTTTCACATTAGTGTTGCATACATGAAATCGGAGCGGATTAATTTCGGTATACCGCAACGCGGTAAGACCGGTCAGTAAAATTTGAGGAATTACTGCATACATTTTTGCGGCGTGATAAAAGAAGAAGAACAAAGTCAGTAAAAAACTCGTTTCGGTGGTAAATGTAGCAAGTTATAATGTCTTCGTCTTCGCTAGAAGACATTATTGTTATTATTGAGTGATTTGTTGAATTTTAAAATTTTATATTGTAAATTTCGATGTTTTTTTTATTTTCTGAAGATTACGCACCGAAAGTATTCCCACAAGTGTGAAACACACGGCAACGCGGAATCGTTTCGGTAAGCTAAAAATACCGAGGAAAAAATGTCGATCCGAAGTCGTACCGAGTAATCTGAAAAGGCCCATACACGCCGTGACCTTAATGTCGAACTCTCGTGACCGAGATGTCAAAACTATAAGGAAGACGAAATAATTTGACATTCAGCTCACGGGCGAATGATGGATAAACTCAGAGAATGAAGAATTTGACGAATTGTAAACACGAATGCATGTAAAGAATATGCAGAAGTAAACAAATTGGATAGGTGTTGAAGAAGAACAAGAAGTCAGCTGATCTGAAGAACCGACCTGTTTAGTGGAGCCTGCATAAGTTATTTATTTTCATATACTATGTATATGCAAATTTGTACTTCAGTGTCAATAAAAATAACGAAATGTTAAAAAAAATGTTTTACATTCAAAAAATGGTAACTATGATGACTGTATGTATGTATATGAGCAGCAAGCAGCGCTCATTTTTTGGGGAGTTTTAGCAAATAAAAAAGCTAGAAAAAAAAGCCAAAGCTAAATCAGAATCTTTCCAGCTAAAAGACAAGAAAAAAAGCTAAATCTAGCTTGAAAAAAGCTAGAATGGCAACGCTGGTTACAAGTCCCTGGTACATAATTAACTGCAACACTTCAAATGATGGTAAGAGTGTTGTATGCGCAAAAGGCAAACAAACAAGAAAAATAAGTAGAGAGGGGAAAATAATCTTCTAGATCAGGGATGGGCACACAAACACATTCAAACAATCTCCGAAAATTAGTGTGTGTTGGTGCGCCTACTGTAGGCATTGATGTCACTTTTGGGCTTTTCCTACCAAAACCGGTAGGTTTTATTCCTTTTGGTATGTTGGTAGGACGATTTGAATTTTGGTAGGTTTTTGTCTTCGTTCAACTAACATAACCGATTTGGCACATTTGGCCACTTTGCCACAACACTGTTGAGAAAACGTGTCTTCTCAGTAGTTTTGTCACAAAACTCTGCTAAATAGAAACGTTTTCTTTGAGCTTCAAGTACACTTGCCCCCACAGACACAACTGGAGGATATTGAAAACAGAAAGGCATCTAACAGTTTACGCTATATGAAGCAAACAAGATGGTTCGTCTACATGGTGTGTAATAAAGAGCTTCATGTGGTATCACAACAGGCCATCAGTACCCGGATTCTAGATTTCGCCATCGCCAAAACGCTAAAAATCGCCAAAATTGCAATCGCCAAAAATTATCCGGACTTTAGGCGATTTTTCTAAAATGCGATTCTGGATTGCATATCGTCAAAAATCTCCAACAAACATTGTAATACCTTTATCCGCCGCAGGCGTCGCTGTTGTCAAAGCAGAATTACCAGGTAGGCTCGGTGGCGAATTCAGAAATTTCCAATGTATTTTTTTATTGTTATTGGTAGAGTGTAATATATAAATAATATTTCGACGTATTTAAATCTGAATTCGACTGGGACTCGCCCATTCCTATTGGCCATGATGTGAATTCGCTTTAATTTTGACATTACATTCTACCTTTGTAAATAAATAAAAAGTAGTTTCTGAATTCGCCACCTTTGTAGATCTGCTTGTAATGGAAGAAAAATGTCAAAGTTTGTATACATATTTGGCGCGGTTCCACCATATTTTACATTGATTAGAAAATATTATATTAAATAAGTATTGAGATAAAAAAATATGTGGTCAAAATGAGTATGTTCCGAAGTTATTTATGTCGCATGTCTATATATTCTCAGCGAGAGTAATGAAATCGCTTGAAAAGTAGAAGAAAACTTTTGCGGGAGTCCACAGCTCCATTCTCTATTGCAGAAGAACTTTTCGTTGAAATTTTGCGACTTCCAAAGCAAATATGCAGAAATATTTTTGCGGAAATACCGTGTATTTTTGCTCATTTATTATCCTTTTTGAGTTAAAATTCTCCATTTTTCCTATAATTATGAATATTATTAATGCGATGAAGTATTTTAAAAAGGAAATTAATATACTTTTTACCTTTTCAACTTAAATAATCTTTTTGGCAACAAATTTTTCGGGTCGCTAATTTTGGAGAAGTTTGGGATAATAATGGCGATTTTTGGCGATAGCTAATTTATCGGAATCGCAATTTTAGCTAACTGAACTGTCAAAAAGTGTTCATTCCTTTTATCCGGGTTCATTTTGTTCATCGCTAAAATCCGCTAAAATAGGCAATTTTTAGCGATTTTTTATCACGCATTTTTATGATAGAATCGCAAAAATCGCTAAAAGTTGCTAAAATCAATTTGGCGAATTTTGACGATGGAGTTTTGGCGATAGCGAAAACTAGAATCCGGCCACAGGCCTACCTAGGTAGTTGTTGTTGTTGTAGCCACCAAGACACCCCGAAGGTTTTGGGGAGTGTAAGGGAAATGATAGTCCTTTGCCGGATAAATCCGGTACGCTCGGGTACTAGTCCCTTCTGCTACTAGCCCGACTGTCGTGCGAACGTTTTTTTTTGGCCATTATCAACCTTCTAGGCCGGTGGATTTTAGTCGCCTCTTACCAAGTGGAAACAATGTCCGCTATTTCCCTCGATAAATCTTCTTACGTTTCCTTCAGGATAATTATTCCTCAAATGTTATTCCACCAAATGTAAATCCTGATTTCCTCCGCACTGGACGAGCGGTGGCAGCCACTAATACCCAATCCAACCTTGTCCGGATATCATCTAACGCCAACTCAAGTTTTTGTTTATCTGGAAACTGCTGCTTACTCCTCTTTTCCTTCACATTTTTATCACTCATTCTAAAATTAATTGAAATTTGTACAAATAATATTAAATTTAATACTTCTTCTTCTCTTCTTGATTGGCGCTTAACCGTCTAGACGATTCTGGCCGAGTCCAACAGAGCGCGCCAATTGCTTCTGTTTCGTGCAGCATGGCGCCACTTGGGAACACCTAGGGAGGCAGCATCGCTGTCCACCTGATTTTCCCAACGCAGTGGAGGTCTCCCTTTTCTTTTGCGTTCAGCGGGTTTCGATAGAAATGCTTTCTTGGCCGGAGCGCCTTCGTCCATTCTCACGACATGACCTGCCCAACGCAGCCGCTGGATCTTTATTCGCTGAACAATGTCGATGTCTGTGTAAAGCTCGTACAGCTCATCGTTAAATCTCCGTCGATACTCGCCCACGCAAACGCGCAAAGGTCCATAAATCTTACGAAGAACTTTTCTCTCGAATACTCCAAGTGCCATCTCATCTGATTTTGAAATTGTCCATGCTTCTGCGCCGTACATGAGGACTGGAACGATGAGCGTCCTGTAGAGTGTGATTTTTGTTTGTCGAGAGAGGACTTTACTTTTCAGTTGCCTACTTAGTCCGAAGTAGCATTTATTGGCAAGCGTGATTCTTCGTTGGATCTCCGTGCTGACATCATTCTTGGTGTTAATGCTGGTTCCCAGATAGACGAAGTCCTTAACAGTTTCGAATTTGTAGCTATCAACATTGACGTGGCTGCCAAGGCGTGCTGTTTCTTTGTGTGATGACAGGAGGTACTTCGCCTTGTCCTCGTTGACCGCCAAACCCATTTTCTTAGCCTCTTTATCCAGCTTGGAGAAGGCAGAACATACGGCGCGAGTGTTAGTGCCAATGATGTCGATATCATCGGCGTACGCCAGCAGTTGTACACTCTTGTGGTATAAAATACTTCCTGTATGGTTAAGTTTTGCAGCTCGTATTATCTTTTCCAGCATCAAATTGAAGAAGTCGCACGAAAGAGAGTCACCTTGTCTGAAACCTCGTTTGGTCTCGAACGGCTCGGAGAGGTCCTTCCCAATTCTGACGGAGCTGGTGGTGTTAGTCAACGTCATTTGGCATAGCCGTATAAGTTTAGCAGGGAAACCAAATTCAGACATTGCGGCATACAGGCAATTCCTATTCGTGCTATCAAAAGCGGCTTTAAAATCGACAAAGAGATGGTGTGTGTCGGTTTCTTTTTCATGGGTTTTTTTCCAGTATTTGTCGTATTGTGTACGACGATTCTAAAACGGCGGCAGCTTTATCGTGTGGAAAAACACAAGCAACAATTATTATTCAGAACGCTCTTGGGCAGTACCTACCAGCTAGAATCGCTATGTGCCATAATTCGAACAACTAAATTTTCACTGTGCGTTGATGAATCCACTGATATACTTAAGTAATACGAAATTACTCAGTCTTGTAGTGAGAGTATGTATAAACTTTTCAGTGAAAGACTTTTTTTGGTTTGGTCTGTGTTGAAACCTGCGACGCTATCAGTTTACATAATACGATAAAACAGTATTTCATCGAAAACAATGTTCCTTATGAAAACAACATGATTGCATTTGTCGCAGATGGGGCAAAAAATGGATGACGATTTTTATTTTTAAATTGACGATTTGGGACAAAAAAAAATCTGGCAACACTGCGCACGATTCTCCACATCACCCATTGCCGGAACAAGATTCGCTAAAGCGCTAAGCAGAATCAGTACTTCTCCGTCATGACGTACGTCGTTTTCGACTGACAGGACGTACGTAGCGTAAAGAGTGGCACATAAAATATGTGTTCGGTGAATGCACTAAAAGTGTAGGGTAGAACAATATCAGACATTTGTCACAGAAGTTTTAGGTAAAGGCGTCAAAAAACGAAAATTAACGAATTGCTAAGAGCAAAATCGCATGGAATATGTTTAATAGTAGTGGCAATCTTTTGTAAGCAACCTGCAAAAGTATGCACTACCTGCTTTTATTGAGGGATTACTGAGGTATGGTTGAGGAATTTTTTAAATTGTGATTCATTTACAACACTACTGTGAGCTTTCATAATTTGACTTTTTTCATTGACACTATCCCTGCAAAAAATTCGACTAATTCGGGATGTATCCGGGATCACTCGCAATGGAGCATGCGACTAATACAACTTGTGGTCTCTTTATATGGAATGAAGTTTTCCCTTTTGTTTGAGCATGTCCTATGTGGAGACTAATTGTACCCTTATAGATCTGAACAAAATCATATTTCGATGTTCGTTTATAACCTTTTGAGTACAATTGTCAACAATTTGTCTACATTTTCACCCTTCCCTATAAAATTGAGGAGTAATTGTACCCGAAAGAGAGGAGTCCGGGACAAATCGCACATTTTTTACAGGGCTATTGAAGGAAACAAAAAAAGCGGTTTGTTTTTAAAATTTATTTAAATTTCTATGTACATATACATATATAACTAATGAATGTCGGTAGAATCGTTCCAAATAAAAATTAAATATGTGTATTAATGGAAAGAAAAAAGGCGTTACTTATTTATTTGCGAATTTCTCCAGTAGATCTAGCTTTCTTTTTTCTATTTCGAGGTATTTTCCAAATTTAGCCTTCAAAATTTCCTTCGTAATACCTTCCTCGAGCTGCAAGCCTTTTGCGTATGGATAGATTTTGTGAGACGGATGAACGATGTGATGTGATGACAGTGACGACGGAGATGATTGTAATAGGGACGGTTTTGGGTGGATGGTGGTGGTGGAGATAATTGTGATGAAGACGACGATGGTGATGAGGGCGATGATGTTTGAGATAAAGGCGTCATATGTGATGAGGGCGGCGATGATTGTGGCGGGATCGGTGAAGATTTTATACCAAATGGCCAGGAACCAGAATGAACCGTGTGGTTATTTCATATTATTGGGGTTTGTCCAAATATTTCTTCTCTTTTTTCCATAAATGGAGCGAAATATGGACTGGCTCCTGTTCTTCTATTGTTATTGGATGCGGATTTACATGCTTGAAGCAAAGTGCGCATCTTCGATTCCAAAAAAAAAATGAAGTGGGAGATTTCAATGATATCAAATTTGATCAAAAATGATTGAAAAATGTTTACAAATATGTATCATAAATGATTACTTAAGAATAGTCATATTTAGGGTACATTTTTCTCCCGACGATTCACTCATATTCCAATAGAAAATGTTTTTAAATTTGATGGTTTTTAATCATCTGGGCGTATGATATTTGAATATTTTTTGATCAAAATTTTCAAAAAGTGCTGGCTGGGAAATTTTTTTCATTTCTGATTTTTTGACGTTTATTTTGAAATTTTCCAATTACTTTCCGTTGACCATTCACAATGACGCACGTTTTTAAACTTTTCAACACTGTTTTCAAGTTGGTTATGACTTACCGAGTTATACGCTTGCCGCTTATTTTTTAACTGGTCGCTTATTTTTTTGTAGGCAATTCCTCAATTTTTGTGGTGTTCTTTTGCATGTTGCTTGGAAAAGATTACAACTAGTATTAATTTAATACTAATATTTAATTTTAAGTTGGTTACAAAACACAGTTTTACACAGTTTAGTACAAAAACGAGTTATCGAACGCAATTTTCTGCACTAGAGTACTCTAATGCCTTCACCGAACACATCTTATATTACTGACGTACGGCAAAATAGAAAATTGGCAAAGTATGCCGGATCCGGCGACTGATACGTTGCCAATGTAGTGTTGCACCAGCAAAATATACACAGTCTACTCAGCTGTCAGTTTCTTCCTTGCCCGTCATGACGGAGAAGTACTGATTCTGTTTAGCCCATAACGCATAACTTCATTGTATCATATTTTCATGCACACCAGCAATAAACAAGCCAATGGACATGCCCACAGAACTTAACACCGAACTGAAAATATTCATGTAGATATCGCGTCGCAATGAAACGCCCATTTGCAACAGCAAAGCAAAATATTAAAAAGCGAATTAAATATGTATGTGATTTGAAGCGCGATAAATGCCCAAAGCACGCACAATTAACAACATTCGAGTTTTTAAAACACCGCAATTTTTTCTTTTTGTCCCGATCCAAATTTAATTGTATTTCTAATTTTGCGTACTTGCCCACTTACACGCTTGTTTACATTTGAAATTTGTCAGATCAACAATGCCCACTTTAAATTGAAAATGTATTCATACCGAGTTAAAATTTCTGAACGTCAGATCAATAATACTCACTTTAAGCTGACAATGTAATAATAATAATAATACAATGGCGCTAAGTATTATAACTCTGACGAGTTTTATGGCCGAGCTTCTCTCCCAATTCGAGGTGTGCTCCTTTTTGTTTTTCCTACTAATTGGGTGGACCTTTTTGTGAGAAGCTTTTTCATGGCAGAAATACTCTCGGAGGGTATGCCGCCCACTGCCGAGAGGTGACCGCTGCTCTTAAAAAACCCAATAATTGGATTTTTACTAATTAGAAAAATTGTTTTGGTGTTTTGCTTGGACCGTGGTTTGAACCCGAGACCTCTGGCATAGCAGGTGAGCATTCTACCCACTGCACCACAGCGGCCACATGTAGCCATGCCAAATTAGAAATTTTGATGTTGTAATGAAATTATATTGTTAAGTTATTTTTAACTACGAACTATTGCTAAATTGACCATTTTACATTTAAACCAACTGAAAAATATTTATAATATAATAATACAATGGCGCTATTATAACTCTGACGAGTTTTATGGCCGAGCTTCTCTCCCAATTCGAGATGTGCTCCTTTTTTTTCCTACTAATTGGGTGGACCTACAGTTTTATGCCGGCTCCGAACGGCGAATGCATTTTTGTGAGAAGCTTTTTCATGGCAGACGTACAGCTCAACTAGTCAGATATGTATCTTTTTTCCATATTAGCAACTGGTATTTCTGACACTGGGCTGGGTGTTAACATGCGTGGGTGTGTGGCACATCCTTATTAACTGTTCTAATTTTGATAGGAGGCGCCAACAAGACAAAATATGTATACATAATTAATTTGATTAAAACATCCGAGAGTAGCAACATCTATATTGCTAGTGTTGAACTGTGTAGCATTGTTTAAGCTTCCAACAGTCATCAACACCCGCACATACCCGTCAGTGATGTCATTTTCACTTCGATCGAAGTTTTTCACTTGACTTTTATGCCTGTCACTTCGACACTTCCTCTTTCGCAAAATCAAATGGATTTTAACCAGGGTTTGAAAAACTGCCAGCAAAACAGCAACAGTCTCAAAAAATAAGCTGCTCCTGTTCTGCGAAAGTTGTCATTATTTTTTTAAAACTTTTGAATTTTGATTTCCTTTGAAAATATCTACATTCGAAGCAGAGAGCATTCAAATCATTTTTTTTTTGTTTCTGTGCTGTTGCTTTGCTGTGTAATTTCAAACAGTTCAGTTAACAGCAAAGCACAGATAAACAAAAATTTCAATTTTCAGTACGGCTTTTTGAAATTTGTTTTTTTTCTTACCTTATAATTTCGATTGTGTTCACATAAATAAAAAAAAAACAACAAAAGTCCTGTAAAAAAAAATGATGTTTGCATTTTGTTGTTGTTTTACTGTGCTGTAAAAATTTCCACAGTACAGCAACAGTCGACAGTAATTTTTGGGAATTGAAGGCTGCATAGTTACAGTACAGTAGAATTTTTTATTTTTTTTTTATTTTTTTTACTTTTGTTGCGCTGTTCATTTTTTAATTTCGAAATTAAAATGAAATTCAAAGTAAATGAAAAAAAAATTTCAAAGTAATTTCAAACCCTGATTTTAACCAATCAGAATTAATTTACTTTTATAATTTATTCTTAAAAATTTTAATAAAAGTTGCATATGTATGTACGTATACATACATTGAATCTTAAGCTTTCATATTGCCAAGAGAACATGTCATAAATTTGGAAAAAAAAAGTGCTGCAAACCTATTTCTGTGTTCAGGGGATTTTTGTTTATCTGACATGACTTTCGTTGAAATAAATTAAATGAAACTCCTTTTAGTAAAGTATATTATTCATATAATTTTAATAGAGAAATCTGTAAGGCTGCGAAAGAAAAATTTTTACACCTATTTTAGTGTCAATATGTGTACATTTGAATTTGATGGATTTTTTTGCATGCTATAAATAATAAAAATAACATATCGTTAAAAAGTTAAAGCATTTTATTTTATATGAAGTTTTAATAGTTTTTCTCTGAGATGATACTTAAAAACAAAATACATACGTATATTATTCTGTTTTTATGTTCCAAATTTTCTTGACCTCGCGGGAACACTGACCGAATGGAAATCCATTTATGTGCGCTTCACTTCGATTTACTTCAAATCACTTCGATTTTTCAGCCGCTTTACTTCCCTCGAAAATTGGTGACACCACTGATACCCGTGTCAGCTGACACGATCTATCTTATGGGAGAAATGCTCAAGAAAAATTTCTTTTGTCATATTTTCTTTTGCAGTACGCAGTTCTAAAAAAGTTCTACTACTATTTTTTAAAGATTTTTTAGAGAAAGTGCACAACTGAACTCTGGTTCTGCCAAGAGATAATGATTTTTCTATTATTTCTTCAAGAAAATTTGACAGAAGAGGTAAATAAACTCAAATGTGACATTTCGTTTGAAAATATAATTACTTTCCCACTACCATTTAAACGCTCAAGAAATAATGCAATTTTTTTCTTGAGCGTTTTCTTGAGATCTGCGGAGAGGCCTTAAGAAGAGAAAATTCGCTACTTGAAAAGTGACGCGCAAACCAGGAGTTGCATTGAACCCATATTGGCGACAAATTCACAATTCTATTCCTTTATGTGCCTCGATTCTTTTCTTATTCCGAACGTTACAAAGTACGCCAATGGTTGGAATCGTTGTTTTTATCAAAAAAAGTGTGATTTTATTGTTAGTACCTGGATGACCGAGCTTATCTCGGGCTGCCATTTTTTCGCCGGTCCTCGCAAGCGAAATAAAAAGTTAAAATAAAAAAAATTTGTGGAAAAATGAAACTTTTCAGAAGTTTGCGCCCGGGACCCCTTGTATACTAAACTTCATGAAAATTGTTGAAGCTATTTGTGAGATCCAGAACTAAAATAAATCCGCCTCGCTTGGCAGTGATACCTCTTCATGTCCTTCTCCTTCTACTTTTCCCTTCCCCTCTCCCAATCTCTCTGCCACCCCTTTCCTCTCCCATTCTATCTTGGTTTCCTCTCCCTTCTCCCTTTCCAACACTTTCACATTCCCATTCCACTCCATTCGACTTTCTTTTTCCTTTTCACGTTCCCTTTACTTAGGGAACCAGGTTGAGCATTACATCGAAGAGATCTCTATATTGAAGCCATGAATCTCAATTTTCGGAGTCATCTATGTTCAAGTCACCATTAAGACCATTAATTTGATTCCAATATCGCTGAAAAACATACGAAGGTCAACAGGGTCCACGTTTTGACTCATATCCGGGAACCCGGCCCAGGCATTACAATTAAAATAGTTCTATGTCGAAGTCCTCATCAAGACATTTCATTCGATACCAAGGGCGCTGAGAAATATTCGAGGGTCAACCGGGTCCAGGTTTAGACCCATATCTGCAGACCCTGCTTAGGTATCACAATAATAAGAGCTCTGCGTTGCAGTGCTCATCAAACCCTTTCATTCGATACCAAACAGACATTCGAGGGTCATCCTGGTCCACGTTTTGACTCATATCTCGGGACCCGGGATAAAAGTTAGTAAAAAAATTAAAGCGTGAATAACTGGTATTCATGACCATTGATGTGTAAACAGTTTCGAAATCGGATATTTATTCCCTTTTCCTTATTCCTTTTTGCCTGGTTTTCTATCGATTAAAAGGCGACTATCGTTTTTGTAATTTTTTGAAGTTAACTTCTTAGGCGGCGACGCACAGTTTTTATAGAGAGTGAAATTTGAAATTTGATGCAACGGAAGTTTCCCCCGGAAATAGCAGTCATTTTAGTTGATTTTTAATTTAAAAAAAAATCAACCTTGATATCGCGTGGTTCGAACTTACAACCCCTTGCTTCCATACCAGACGCACTACCACTGGGCCACCACACAACCTGTTGAGCTCAACAGTTGCCATCAGTTGTGTAGCAGTTGAGTTAAGCAGTTACGTCTTAGAAACGGCTTGATGAATTTATCAGCTGTTTGGCTTTACACAACATGTTGAGCTCAAGTAGCGAACAAAATTTGTGATGGAAAAAATGGCGAAAAGTTGCCAAATGTTGATCTGAGCAGAATTACTCAACAGTGCGTTTCTAAGACAAAAACTCAACAGTTGCACAACAGCTTTGTCTTAGAAACTCACAAAATGATAGCAAACCACCCTTTTTGTTAGTTCAGTTTAAGAGCAGCATTTGACATACACAACGCAAGTGGTGTGGTGGCGCAGAGGTAGTGTGTCTTGTCTGGAAGCGAGGGCTCGTAGGTTCGAATTAAGTCAGGCGACTGATTAGGGAATTCAAAGAACACAACAGCTGTATCTAACTCCAAAACGAGTAGTGAAATGCAAAAAGTGGGCGAAAAGGTTCAGACCGGAATGGTCAGCTATATTTTAGTAAAAAGAAAGCGGTCCGCGGAGAAAAGTGGTAAGCCAAATAAGCTTTTAAAAAATTCCACGGTGAAAGAACCACCAAATGATGCACCACAAGTAGCACTAGCCAATAACAAATTTAGCCTCCTTGCCCAAATTGATGATAAGACTCCTGAAATACCGCAAAAAAAATCCAAACCTCCACCAATCTACCTGAGAGAACCAAGTTCTCGCATACTTGTAAACAAATTGATAGTATTGATAGGGGAAAAGAATTTCCACATTGTACCCCTTAAAAAGGGAAATATCCAGGAAGTGAAAATCCAAACGTACGGTGAGGAATACTTCCGCAAAGTAATTAACGACTTTGAATAAAACAAAAAGTCTTTCTATACATTCCAGCTAAAAAGTAACCGCGGCTTGTCAGTTGTGTTAAAAGGAATAGAAAGTTCCGTAAGTCCCACTGAAATTTATAATGCTCTAAAAGAGGAAGGGTTTAAAGTACGATATGTACATAATATAAAAAATAAATCGAACGTACCACAGCCAATGTTTCGAGTAGATATAGATCCAGAGTTCCAACTCTTAAAGAAGGGAGATGTACATCCCATATACAACCTGCGGTACCTTCTGCACCGTCGTATCACTGTGGAAAAACCACACAAACGGGTGGGACCTGTACAATGCCACAACTTTCAGGAGTTTGGGCACACTACGCGATACTGCACCTTGCCTAGTGTTTGTGTTATATGTGGGGATTTACATACCTCCAAGGATTGTGTGAAACCAAGAGACATCTCGCAATTAAAGAAATGTAGCAATTGCGGAGAAAATCACACTGCGAATTACAGGGGCTGCCCGGTGTATACTTCCTTAAAGGAAAAGAGTACTCAGAAAACCACTAGTGGCGCCTCGACCAAAGATCCACCTAGTTCCAAAACCGCAAAATGTTCCAAATACGACCTATAACAACGTTCCTCAGAATCGTTTCAGGACATATTCAGAAGCCCTGAAAGGTATGAAGGAGCCAGAAACGCAGGAGACTCCCACTCCATCTACAAATTTGGAAAAAACGTTTAACAGCTTTGTAAAAATGATGCAAGATCATATGAAATCAATGCAAAATATGGTGCAAGAATTAATTAGGAACCAAAACCTCCTACTACAAACAATCTTAACAAGACCATGAATCCCCTAATATAGGTTATTGGAATGCCAACGGTGTAAGCCAACACCGGAATGAACTCCAGATCTTCCTAGAAAGCCACCAAATAGACATAATGCTATTGTCCGAAACTCACTTGACAGTTTTCAATCATTTTAGTATTGATGGCTTTCTACGACACCAAACACCCGGAAGGAAAAGCTAGAGGTGGAACCGGTATACTTATAAAAAAAAAATTAGACATTATATTCTGGAAGAATATTGCAAAGATTACATCCACTAAACATCCGTTCATATAGATGATAGTTCTGGTGGGATGACCATAACTGCAATATATTGTCCTCCCCGCTACAATATAACAGAATCCCAATTCACTGAATTCTTCTCCAAGTTAGGCACAAAATTCCTTGCAGCGGGAGATTATAACGCAAAACATAATTTTTGGGGATCTAGATTAATATCACCAAAGGGAAGAAACCTGTTCAAAGCTATTCAAATCAATAGTTTAGATATAATTTCCACCGGCCAACCAACATATTGGCCTGCTGATAGAAGCAAAACACCCGACCTCATCGACTTTGGTGTTACTCGCGGCCTAGAGCGAGAAAGAGTTCGGATAAAATCACTTTTCGATCTATCATCCGATCACTCACCTAGCCTATAACTATTAACACAACCCCAACTTTTTACGAACTAAATCGTAGTTTAACTAATAAATATACTAACTGGCTTAAGTACAAAAAATACATAAGTTCCCATATTAACTTAAATACAAGCCTCAAGTCACCTGGCGAGGTGGACAGTGCGATTATCGGTTTCACTAACGCTCTCCAAATGGCAGCAAGAGTAGCAACCAACTCACGGAATAAAAGAATCCCAGTTTCCTGAAGGGGGAAGCCATCACGAACTTAGTATTGTCAAGAGACCTTTTCTTTCTTATTGTATTTGTTATTGATTTATTATACATTCAAAGTATTTATTTTTTTAATAAAAATGTATAAACGAAAATTACAAGTACATGTGTCAATTTTTATTTTCACGTCTGCTCCACTCGTTTGTTTAAGTCGAACTGAACTGAAATTGGATCATCCTCTCTGCTCATTTAAATGGTTGTCGGTGTTGCCAGGGTTGCTCACATTCGGCCACTCCTGATAGGAAATCGGCCTCGGTTTCGTTGTACTGTGTTTCATCGGCCGAACCGTCGTCATCAAGTTCAGGGCAGTTCTTACAATAAGGCTTGATTTTGCTGGATTCGTATACCGATGTAAATTTACGTGATTTTATCAGCAACCCGGGTATATCTTCCACTACGTAACGATCGTTATTCAATACTTTGGCGATTCTATAGGGACCACGATATTTAGGTTCTAGTTTTCGCGATTCACCGGTGGCGGCCGCTTCGTTCTCAATTAGTACGATATCATCCTCTCGATATATGCTGGGCTCTGGGCGCTGAATGCTTTTCGTCAAACCGTCGTTTCCATTTCTCGCGCTCCCGCTCAATATTCTGTGATGCGAGCATACGTTTTTCATCTATCGGGGCCTTTTCGAGACAACCGTCCACATCATCGTGAATCGGGGCGACTAACTGATTATGTACGATATCGCGCAACTGGAAATCGAAGACAAGTGTATTTGGACTATATCCAGTTGTCTTATTTATTTGAGAATTTATTGCGAACTGCACGTTTCGTAAAGTTACGTCCCAATCCTGCGGATTATCGACAGATGTTCGTAAATAATTGAGAATTGTTTGGTTCGCACGCTCGACTTGCCCGTTCGATCTAGGAGTACGTACGGCGGTTTTCACATGAATTATAGCATTTTTTTCGCAATATGCTTTTGAGAAAATACCAAGAATTTCAGGTATAGGGGAGGGCTGGTATGAACCTGCTGAGATCAAAACCATTTTCTTATGGTTAGGGTTTTGAGATAACGTAATTTTGAGTTTTTTTGGTTACAACTTCAATCAAAAATTCTTTTCGCTGAAGTTACAAATACCCGCAAACCGTATCTACTCCGTTCGAAAGATAATTAAAGTACGCTTCTAACGACATACCACTTATAAATTAAATTATGTTACATTTCTAAAATTTTAGCATATTTCCTTATAACTTCATAAAGTCATGGCTGAAAACTCATTACTCGGGTTATATTAGTTTCTGAATTATAACATTTTGTGTGTTTTTCGAAAGATCCCATATATGTACTAGTCCGATTTCACCTACATATTTTCAATACTAACTTTGGAAAGTCACCATTTTTTGATTTTTTGCGATTATTGAAAAAATTGGTTTTTATTGGGGTTTTTATAAGAAGTTGTAAAAATCAGGAAAGTTTTATTCTTTTTAAAATTATTCTGTTTTATTGCAAACATTTTAAGCGTAATATTAAAAAGATGCGATAAATACTTTATTTTTGGCGATTTTTTTCAATTGAAACAAAAAGGATGTTTTATGGTCGAAAAACTGGATAAAATCACCAAAAATAAAGTATTCATCGTATTTGTAATAAAATAGTCTAATTTTTAAATGAATAAAAGTTTCCTGATTTTTAAAACTTCTTATAAAATCCTAATTTGAAAATCAAGTTTCGTAAAAAAAATTTCTTCTAAATAGCACTTGAGAAACCAGAATTTTTTTTATTATTTTTATTTAGTGGACAAAATAAGTTATATATTTTTCTCAAAAAAAAAAAAAAAAAAAAATCCACAACGATGTAACCCCCCACGAAATAAATTCCTGGGTACGGCCCTGGTTTGCACCTATGAACATTTGTATTTCCATGTACCGATTGTACATCTATCGGCGATGATCTACCTTGCGGTATAAAATTATTCGATATTGTAACTTCATTTTGCTTTTGGGTCATTTCCCGAATTGTTTGCTCAAGTTCCGCAACGCGTTGTATTAAATCGCCACTCGCACTTACGAAACGTTCTTCAGTTCTTTTATTTGCTTCCAATCTTTCAATCAATGCGTTTTTGTTACCATTACTTGCGAGCCCTGCTCTTTTGCATAATTGCTTTAACTCGGCAACAGTTGCAGATCGTAAATTTTCCATTGCGTTTGTATTTTTCAATTATATAATGGCAACGAAATACGAACGAATATATTTAATAAAACGAAAAATTCGTATTAAATGAATAAGTGTAACGAGCACAGCTCTATTCTTATAGAAAGAGCGTATCAAAACAAACAATAAAATAACGACGAGTTTGGTTTTGTTGTGACTTCGGCACAAACGTAGTACCAAAATCAAAAGTTTTGCGATGTAAAAGCAATAACGACGAGTTGTGTTTTTGTATTGTGACTACGGCACATACATACGTAGCAAAACACAACAATAATGTTTGTAAAAACAAAAACAATCACGATGACTTATGTTTTGTATTATGACTACGGCACAAACGAAGAAAAACACCAGCACAGCTTTTGTTTGCGAAAGAAAACAAATCTCGTATAAATTTGTTTTGCGTAAAGTATATATACACATGTAGGTATATATATGTATATGTTCTTTTCACTTCTTCGTACGGTGTACGTTTGTACGAAGAGAGAGACAACGAGCGTAAGTCAGAGTAAGAAAAACAACATTCTTGTTTGTCACCACGAAGAATAGGAGCACATATGTATGACTTCGGCACACATATATATTCAATTATATAAGCGAATGGTTTAGGCGTCGTTATTCGCAAATTGAGTATAACACTGCTATTCCGAGCGTTACCGGAAAATTACTTTACTGGTAATTTATGTTGCTGAAAATTGTTACCATATTTTGAATTGGTATTCTGGCACAAATGGTAACGCTGTCAAAGCATTTCCATACGAACGGAATGGAATCGGGCTGGAAATGGTAACAAAATGTTACCACGTATTGAGGTGGTAACTTAATTTTCTGCTGCCAGAATACGAAAAGGGTGTTCAAAGTTCCAAATTCTTCATTTCACCAGTAAAGTAAATTATGTTACCACACCGGAATAAGGCCGTAAAACAAAGTTTGTTTCTTTTCGCGACTTTGCATGTGGCGACATGCAACATTCAAACTACCGACATATGTACATATGTATATACATAAGTATTTATGTACATATGTATATTTTGCGTGTACGGTTTTAAGTGAGCGTGTGGAGCACCGCATTTCGCGAATGAACCCACCAAAAAACTCGATGACCGTGGAATTAAGAGGGTAATCCAGAAAAACCCTGGCAATCGCTTCCACATTCGTTGACATAATGCCTGACATTAGCATGGGCTTGTCATTGGAGGGAAGGACTTGCCCACTGCATTACCTCCGAACGAATAAATCACGCAATACCGCAAGGATTCTAGTGAATCAAATAAAGAATATCTTACAGGGAAGCAGAGAAAGAAGGCGAAAAATGTAAGGCATGATGGAAATTTCCACTGGTATTTATTCCAGTTCATTTTTCGCGCTCCATTCTACTTTGCATTACGTGGAATGGGTAATGGAAGCTCATTCCACTCTGCATTACTGGCAATGCGTGAAAGAAGTGATGAACTCGCCAGATGTTCCATGGCAAGGCCTCCTAACATGCCTGACAGGTAATAGCGATGACCAGATTTTTGCTGGGAATGCGTACAGTACACTCCGCTACAATTTAGCACACAACCACTTCACACTCAATAACTTTCGATACATATGTACATATATGTATGTATGTATTTTCACTGGTGTGGATTACATTTCACTTCTGAGGCTGTCAAGAGACCTTTTATTTCTTATTGTATTTGTTATTGATTTATTATACATTCAAGGTATTTATTTTTTTAATAAAAATGTATAAACGAAAATTACAAGTACATGTGTCAATTTTTATTTTCACGTCTGCTTGTTTAAGTCGAACCATGGTATAAAAATTCAGAAGGTAATTTCACTTTAAACTTTTTGACGGCTATTGAATTTTTCTGAAGTATCTTTTTTGTAAACATCATGAGTGAGGCTGCCATATTGTAAAAATATAAAAATAGAGATCTTTTAAGAAAATTTTGGTAATTTTAGTTTTAGTTGAAGAAAGCTCAGAAATTATCAAAGAAAGTCATATATTATTATAAGGGATGTGAAAAGTGAGAAGTATTTGGCTCGAATATTTAATACAAAGCCTTACGCAATACAACAGACAGAGTATTTAACAAAGAAGTAAGGCTGGAGTCATCGTTATGTCCGAATAAATTAGGGGTATTCGCTATACCTAGCAAGATAGCAAGATAGCACGGATTGCAAATATCCTAGACCTAAATATGCTACACATCGGGAGCACCCCATTGCACAGTCGTAGGAAATTTTAAGAAGCAGCTTTTCTTTTTAGCCAAAGGGACGCGTTGATCACTAACTTTTTAATAAATAAATCATTTTATTTTAGTAAATTTAATAAATACACATAAAAAATAACATTTTAAGCAAAATTCGAATGATCAAATTGAAATTGAAATTAGCAATTGGCAAATGTCAGCTGACGCAGGGTCGCAATTAATTTCCTACACTTCATAGCAAATAAATATACATAGGTTTTGGTGTAGCATATTTTTGAGGTCTAGCATATTTTTGTGCGCCTGTATTTTGTTGTTGTGCGTTGTAAAACTTTGCAATCCGTGCAATCCGTGCTACGTGCTAGGGTTATGCTATGGATAGCGAATACCCCTATTGTTTCTTTACATTTTGATCGTTCTTTTTCACTTCTATCTTACAGAAAGGGAAGAGAAGGAGTACAATACAAGCAAAAATTTGGTGGAACAGAAATGCAGAATTCAGATTAAAGGAAACAAGAAGCTATATTTTGAAGTTCTTTATTAAACTCATTTAAGTTGTAATTTTTTTCATTTTTTTGTTTTTGTAATCTTTTTTTTTCAACAGGATGTCTTCGAGATATTTTCAATTAACGTATCTACAGCTTCGAGATTTTTGTTCTCAAAGCACTAATTGCACTCTAAAAAATACATATTTGTATTTGTATATGTAACGTTTTGTTGTTTGTGCTACTAATATCGCTAGCACCGAAATGCACTGAGCACATCAACGAGTTCTTTGGAAGATCAACTTCCTCTAATTGGCACGCTTGAAGCCATTGATTCCTTATAAACGGAATTGCTGGAAACCTAAAAAACTTCACCCCTTGGCCTTTGCAAAAGTGCACGGTATTTTCGCATCCCCTGAAGAGGCAGCTCATTTTTCAAATCTTTTTTCACAAATTACGCGTATGAAAGTAAATTTATTTATTTATTTAGTTTGCACAAATCACAATTGCTTTTTTGAAAATAAATTAATTTATTTTCACAAACTTCAGATTTCGGCCCAAGAAAACTTTTGCTGCTGTTTACTCTGGTAGCATGATTTCAATGAAATGTCATAAATTCAATAAAAGTCAAATGGCTAAGATGGCTGCCTACGTCAATAAGTGATTTTACCTTCTATTTTTCTACCATGAGTCGAACTGAACTGAAATTGGATCATCCTCTCTGCTCATTTAAATGGTTGTCGGTGTTGCCAGGGTTGCTCACGGTATTGAAGAAAAGAAAACTTAGGAGAGACTGGCAAAGGCTCCGTTCTCCATCTCTGAAATACGAATTAAACAAATGCACGAAAGAACTTCCAGAACTATTGGAGACTAGCAGGGAAACAGATTTTCAAAATAGATTGATATCACTATCAGCCACACCTGCAACAGAATACTCCCTGTGGCGCGCACTTTGCATTTCAAGTCATCTTTCAACTGTATTTACCTCTAATCAAGGCAACAACATCCCCCTTGAAACTGTTTCGCCCTTACCAGCAGTTGCCCTTCGATTCCATATAAACGACTTGATCAATGTTATTTCTAATGACATTCAGAAAAACAAGGCACGTGGGTATGACAGGATAACGGGCGAAATGATAAAACAGCTCCCTCCAGTTGGAACTAAGTTATTACTATATATTTTCAACAGTCTCCTAAACCTATGCCACTTTCCTGAAACGTGGAAACTATCCGAAATAATAATGATTCTCAAACCAGGCAAAAACCCGACAGTGGTGAGCTCTTGTAGACCAATAAGCCTAATCTCAATTTTTTCCAAAATATTTGAAAAATTTTTGCTGAGAAAAATGCAGCCCATCTTGGAATTGCATGGGACCATACCAAGTCACCAATTTGGCTTTAGAGAGAAACATGGTACGATAGAGCAAGTGCATAGAATCGTATCAAACATACGGTCCGATGTGGCACAGGCCTTCGACAAAGTATGTCTGGAAGGGCTATTCTAAAAACAAAGACGCACACTTCCATATAACATTTGCGCGATTCTAGAATTAGCCATGGGTAATGGCGCAATTTTTTTGGCGCTGATACAATAACACCAGCGCCAACCGTGGCGCCGCGCACTGTTCTGGCGCAATAACACCTTTAGCGCAATTGCCATGGAATAATCGATAAATAACACTTGTTCGCTTCTTACTGTTTACCATCCCCGTTTTATTTCTTTTGGCGCAAAATTAATTTTAATTTTCATAATCATTTGGAAACATATTCCGTATATTTTTGAAAATATGCTGGAAATTTGAGTCACTTAGATCACTATCAAGCATACATAATTGTAACGGTGTCATATACGCTGTGCTGTTATTGGCTTTCTGGTGGTGCCATTTTACACTAGCGCTATATTGGTGCTGGTGTTAGCGCACGAAAATGAGTCGGTTTTATATCGCAAAATTGAGTTGGCGCAATATTGAGTTGGCGCTACATTGGGTTGGCGCTATATTGAGTTGGCGCATTTCCCAAATCGGAGTTAGCGCAATAACGCCAGGGTTGGTGTTAGCGCAATTGCGCCGCGCAGCGCAGTGTTACCCATGCCTATCTAGAATGCTTTCTAACTGAAAGAAAATTCCGAGTAAGGCAAAAAAGCTATACCACAGGAAGTTACTATATATCTGCACAAGGAAGCGTTTTAGGTCCCTTTCTATACTTAATTTTTACAAGTGATCTGCTAACAAACGAAAATCTTCTAACATCAACTTTTGCGGATGACACAGCAATTCTAAGCGTCCACTCAAATCCCATCCTGGCTACAAGTCGACTACAGCACCATCTAAAAACACTAGAGGAGTGGCTTTCGACCTGGAGAATTTAAGTCAATGAGTCCAAATGCATCCAAGTAACTTTTACGCTAAAAAGAGACACATGCCCTTCAGTTACAATAAATGGTGAAACGATACCCCAGAAAGACTTGGTAACATACCTTGGTATCACACTGGATAGAAGATTGACATGGAAAAATCACATTGATAACAAAATAGTTCAATCTAAGTTGAAAATAAACAAATTACAATGGATAATTGGTGCAAAATCCAAATTGAGCTTGGAGAACAAATTACTGTTACTTAACATGGTGAAAAAAAAGTTTTTTTTTTTTGAATATTACGAGTACAACAAGAATGAAAGATTTTTTCAATTTTTTACAGAGAAAAAATTAATCAAAATACATTTCAGAACATTGGTACAGTTCTTAACCTTCGCCCCAGTGGGACTTATATATCGCTCATTTGCTGCATTTGCACTTTTCAAAATACAAAACTTTTCAGGAAGGGCAATTTTGAGATTCAACCGCCATATGGTGCGCAAGTAAATGCAACATTTGGTTTGTATCTGAAGCGCTTAATTTTCAAAAAATCATAAAGAATTTTTTACTCAACATGAAGTATGATGTAACTAACTATTCTGCAGCATTAACTCAAAAATCACGTTTTTTGATTTATGCCGGTCTTGCAGCGATATGTAAGCACTAAGGTTTAGCAGCTTGTGTGCAGTGAATGACGTGAAAGATTTAAATTTAATTGAAATTTCAAATCAATCAAGTAGGCATTGGAGTATTTTTTCGGGTAAATGCGCGAGCTCACTTTTTCAAAGGAAACTAAGATCTGAATATTTTCTGTTTCTGGTTAATTTGAATAGTTCGCGCCTCTATACAATGCTCTGCGTACATTTTATGTAATCTTAAAAGTCGTTCCGAGTTAAAAACATCAAAAAAGTGAATTAATGTTTTTGTGAAAAATAGAAGAATGAGTGCAAATATGAAAAAGTTAAACGGCCCAGCAAACAAAAAACGTGCAGCCGAGAAAGTGCAGAAAGGCAAAGATTTACTGTCGAAAATCCCTAAACTTGATTGTTTTTTTTTTCAAACTCCTCGAAAACAAAATGACTCCGTTGTTGATCATAACCAAAAAGGTAAACATGCATAAGTCAATTGATCGACAGCTAGGTTAGCCCAGGTAGATTCTGGGCCAGAAAGCCAGATTTCGCTACCTGGGAGGCACCCTACTGTCAAAAATTGTGAGTTTAGTTTCAGGACGAAACATTTTCACTATAAAATATATAATAACATAGTATAGTGATATATAATAACACATTATAGTGATAACATTTTCACTATAATATATATAAGAATCGAATCATATTTTTTCAATCCGTAAAATATATCAGTAATGAAATATTTTTGGAAATATTGGGGCGCGGCTTGATTTGTTTGCCCAGGGCGCTTCTAGAGGTAAATCCGCCCCTGTACTCTGAGAGAAAAGTTGCGGGCTGCGTCGTACTTGAATTAAGAATTACAGAAATTAATGAAAAATATATGAAATTTAAGTTTCCCCAATTTTTAATCAAGAATGGTATTCTTGAAACAAGATAAAAAACTGAAAAAGTCTTGATTTAAAAATAAAATTCCTAATTGAAGACCATCAGAGTCAAATGTTTACCTGAAAATATAAAATTTTCAAAAGTTGTTGATTTTTGTGTGAAAAAGATTAATGAAAGAAAAAAAAATTAGCTATTCCCCCGCTGGGATTGTGAATGCAGCTTAGCGCGAAATCGTTTGCTTGGAAAAAGGAACAGGTAAGAGTTATCGCGTTGATGATAATTTAGCTTATGTTTTAATATGGCTTTTACTAATTTGAAATAGATGTAGAATTGCATCCAATGTGGAGGAGTGGTCAAACAAGTATAGTGGGCATATATGTACGTATGAACCGCGAAAGCAAAACTTAAAAAATTTGGAAGCCCTTGACTTGTTTAAATCGTGGCCAAAATTGTTGGATTCGAGACCATCCAAACGGTTCAAAATAGTTGGGTATAGGGATATTAACACTCAAATTGGGCGGTGAAAATCTGTGTTGGTAGTGGAAGTATTGACTAGGTTTTTCAAAAAGATTACGGAAAAATGTATACACTTTTATAAAATGAGTTCGGTATAAGATATGTATATGTATGTAGATCTTTCTTATTTATAAGTATGTATGTAAAGACTGAATTATATACAGTGATAATAAGAATTGCATCTCCATATACATGTACTCCATTAAAAAAATAATAAAATACAATGCAAAGAAATAAAAAAAAATATGCTCTCCAATTTTTGTTAGGTGGGTTAAATGATTTCGAATTTTGAATTTCGAAAAAGTGGAAAGCAAGTATAAGTATTCCTAAAACAAAGTTGAACATTCTGAAAATAAGAATGCATTTTCTCAAATCAATCATGAGCAATGCTCAAAATAAATTTATACAAGTTTGTTTCAAACTGGAAAGTTCTTAATGTAAGCTTTTTCTTCTCAAAAATGCCCCTCTTAAAATACGAATATATTATTGATTTTAGCATTTTCAAGATTAACAGACTTTCATAACATTTTCGGCTTGATTCAAGCCCGCTATACTTAAATTTAGCTTGCCTTTTCTCTGAGTGTAATTAATAGGAAAGCTAAAAATATGCACGAAAAATTTCAAAATATGCATGCTAGTATGCCCGAAAAATAACTGAAATATGCTCGTAAATATGCACGAAAAAATCTCATTATATGCATATATGCCTAAAAAATACCTGAAATATGCCCCAAAAATGTATGTATTTCATTTCAAGCTTACATTTTTATTTAACGAATTTTGCAAAATGATAATAATATAAGAACTGAAACGTACAATTCACATTTTCCCCATTTAAAAAATTTGTTTTTAAATACTATAAAATTAATTTTAGATTTGTATTTATGTAAATACATGAGATCTTTTTACAAAGCCAACGAAACCATTCCATTAATATTGCGCAGGGCTGCATAAAACTATCGTATGTTTTACTATATTTTCCAGCAGGGCCGTGCGCAGGAATTAGCCTTGGGGGGGGAGGGGGTTTAATTTTGGTTTGCATTCGCATACATTTTTCGCTAAGATAAACATAAATTTAAATGTTCTCTAACTTTTCTGAAACTGCATACTCTGATGCTTAAAATTATACCCAAGAAATTTTTTTGGTTGTAAAAATTTTTCTGTATTTGATAGAGAATTTGTGTATATAAAATTTGAAATCTTAAGCAAAAGCAAATCCTTGGCTTTTATTAATATGACCCATTGTAAGCGAAATCTTTGTCAAATATAAAGATAATTGATTGAAATTTTGTGGCATGAGTCCCACAATAGGCCGGAAACAGAAAACAGAAAAACTTTTGAAAATGGGCGTGACACCGCCCCTTTTTGGACAAAGGAATATACGAGATTTCGGAGCCCACAACTCAAAAAATAATTATTATAATTGATATGTTATGACGAATAATAATAATAATAATATAATATAATGGCGCTATTATAACTCTGACGAGTTTTATGGCCGAGCTTCTCTCCCAATTCGAGGTGTGCTCCTTTTTTGTTTTTCCTACTAATTGGGTGGACCTACAGTTTTATGCCGGCTCCGAACGGCGAATGCATTTTTTGTGAGAAGCTTTTTCATGGCAGAAATACTCTCGGAGGGTATGCCGCCCACTGCCGAGAGGTGACCGCTGCTCTTAAAAAACCCAATAATTGGATTTTTACTAATTAGAAAAATTTTTTTGGTGTTTGCTCGGACTGGGGTTTGAACCCGAGACCTCTGGTATAGCAGGCAAGCACTCTACCCACTGCACCACAGCGGCCACATGACGAAACTTAGGTTAAACTTTTATTACTTGTACTAATATACGTTAACAAATTTAGCGAAATCGGTGTATAACCACGCCTACTTTTTTACAAAAACATTTCTAAAATGGCCTTGTGGAATTTGTGACGTGACATCTTTGTAACTAAAAGTCATAAAGGACTGAAATTTTGCACAAAGAATAATATTCATATGCTTAGTCGGATAATTGATACTAATTCTGAAAATGGGTGTGGCTACGCCCACCTTAAGCGGTATCCGCATTATATAAAATACACCGTGTTTCCGTCAAACGTAAACAAACAATGAGAACATCCCTTTGCCAAAATAGTTGACTTATCTGGTCTAATTCTGATTCATCAAAACCTAGTTAACCAGGTCCTGAATAGTACTGTTTACAGTACTTGTTAATTGAAACTGCTCACTGTTTTCACAAAATGAAAATTTTTTGTTATCAGTACAATTTTTTGAAAAATTTCAAACGAACATATCGAGCCGTATGCGCCGGAAAGATGTAAAGGTCAAATTCAAAAATGTTCAGGAGAAGGTTTTTTAAAATTTTTTTTCCTTTCATTTCTTTATTTCGATTTCTTTTTTTTTTTTGCTTTTCGACAATTTTTAATCAACTTTAACCACCAAAAATATAAAACTATACTTTTCTAAAACGAAATTTAACGCTGATCCCGAATAGCATATCCATTTTTTTGTGGCAGACCCTGTTTCTGAGTTATCGGTAAAAATGTAGAAAAAACCGTATATACAAGACATTGCATGACATACATACATAAGTGCATAAAAAATTGTATTAGCCACCGTAGCGATTTGGCATCTAATAAGAACTGGTAAAGACAATCCCAACAAACATTTTTTGCCTTTGCACTTAAAAATTGGTCAAGTAGTTTGGTTACAATGGCAAAAAGAATGAAAAAATCTAAGTTTGTATAAGGAATTTCAGATCCGACTCCTATCTATCCCATAAAGAATTTAAATGTGAACATTTTGAGACTACTTTTGCAATAATGGGATGTATCAGTATTTATATTTACCTATTTTTATTGAGAGTTCTTAACCTAGCATTTTCCGTTTCTTTATAAAACTTTATTAAGGAGTAACATTTAACATTATTTCTTTCCATTTATTATGAGTTTTGAAGTGCACATTGTCTCTCAAAACAGTGATCAATAGGATAAAGAATTAATTGAATAAAAAAATTAATGGATTTCGCGATTTTAAGGAGAGGATAAATAATGAGGGATGTAAGTACTTTTGGCTATTCTTTTGTAATTTTCTGGATTTGTCTCCCATCATATCCTTGTTCCAAGATCCTTGATATCGCCTTTCAAAAACTATTAAGTTCTGATGAAATCTCTCGCCATGTTCATCACTTTCAGAATCTACGTTTGGAGGGAAATTATCGAGATTCAAGAAATTAATTTTGGAGAAATTTTAGAAATACACAACCAGTTTGTTTAAAACTGCTCTAAGCAGTAACAAAAGGGACCCTAACTATCGTGAAATCGTTAGAACTTTATTCCAAAATTATGGAGCAATAAAGTGCAATATGCCGCTCAAGAAAACCATATTGGTCATCGATATGTAATAAAATACAAAGTAGAAGTCTTCAAAGTGATAAAACCCTTGGTTAAATTCCAACAAAACCCCGTTAAATTTGTTTATTTGTCACTAGTCTTCAATAATTTTAAAAGCAAAAAAGATGTAAAAGCCACTTCTTACTCACAAAAAAAGTAAACAAACTGAACTTATGTACTTACATCAAAATTGCTTTTCATAACGGTACATTTTTTAGACATAAAATTTATGGAGAAGGTGTGGGTGATGACAAGTAAGCCATTTCTACAAAAAAGTGAAAATCGGAAATCATGGCCTTTACATCTTTCCGGCGCATACGGCTCGATATGCTACACAACTTTGTAATTTCGGAAAGCTCCAAGTGCAATTCAAAGTGCCGAACTTATGTATTGGCCAACCTTATTTTTGCAACTTTCACCAATTTCTTCTTCCGTAAAATTATTGTACTAATTTTGTCAAAAATTATGAGTCAAGATTCAATGCAAAATTCATAAACTGTGTTTTGAAAATTTTTGCAAAATCATTGCAACTTAGATTTGGTCATGGGGGGCGGGTTTTAACCCCCAAAAAAAACCCCCCCCGTGCGCACGGCCCTGTTTTCTAGTGTGAATTTTTGGCGGTTTTCCGAGAAAAACCTCTTGTATGGGAAAACGATTAATATTGACCATGTAGCATCGAGTAATGATGGATTCTGGATCGCAAAATATTTAGAAATTTTGAAATCCGCGATCCGGATCACAATATTGACAAGACTGTGTAGCATGAAAATTTTGCAACCCATCAAAATGCGTGTATATTTAGAAATTTTTAAATCTGTGATCTGGAACGAAATATTGGCAATAAGAGAATTGAAAGTGAAAGTGTGAAAGGGACGGAAGTAAAATATTTTAAACCTCAGAGAGAGAAAAAATCGCAATATTCATATTGAACGTGTAGCACTAGTCTGCGATTCATCAGACCATCGCAATTCATATTGACAGTGTAGCGTATGCCAATGTATGTCGATACATATTGCATATTATTGTTCTCTTCAAAATTTCACACTACAGCTGTTTTATATAAATAACAGGGCATCGGAGCAGTTTTTTTACTCTGGGTTTGCTCCGAGGCTCTGATCGGTCGTGGTGAATTTGTATAAGGGAAAATGCTACGCTCCGGGGCCCAGATCAATAGTTAAATAGCCTTGTTTGTATCTATACTAATTATATAAAATTGATTGCATGGAAAATGTATGTAACGCGATAACTCAAAAAGTGCTGGACCGATTTTAATAATTCTTTTTTTAAATTGTCATAAATGGTAAATTCTCGACAACCATGTACTTCTGAGACATTAATGCCTTTTCCCGATTTTAAATTTCGAAAAACTCAAAAAAGCGCAAGCATAGACAGATTCGTTTGGTCATTTGTCATGTTCAGTGGAGGCGTCGCAGTCGTGCCAGGCAGCGCAGCGCAGGCGACTCATATGTTTGTTTTTGCACGGTTTGTTGTTTGGCTCGGTGGGAATAAAAAACCTGTTTACACATGCATACTATGCTATAACTCAAGAACGCCTGCACCTACACGTGCGATATTGGTATCAAATGAAAGGTGTTGAGCAGGACTTGAACATAGAGTTATTTTCATTGTGATGCCTAGACATCCTCCCCAGTCTGGGTAAGAATGTGGACCCAGATGACTCCGGAATGTTTTTGAACGATATTGGTATGAAATTAAAGGTATTGAGCAGGGCTTTAACACAGACCTATTTTCATTGTGATTCCATGCCGGGTCTCCTGATATGGGTCAAAAGGTGGATCTGGATGACGTCGGGATGTGTCTGAGCGATATTGGTACCAAATGAAAGGTCTTGATGAGGACTTCGACATAGAACTATTTTATTTGTGATGCCTAGGCCGGGTTCCCAAATATGGGTCAAAAGGTGGATCTGGATGACGTCGGGATGTGTCTGAGCGATATTGGTACCAAATGAAAGGTCTTGATGAGGACTTCGACATAGAACTATTTTATTTGTGATGCCTAGGCCGAGTCTCCAGATAAGGGTCAACAAGTGGACCGGATGACCCTCGAATATTTCTGAGCGATATTGCTACCAAATGAAAGGTCTTGATGAGGACTTCGACGTAGAATTATGTTATTTGTGATGCGTGGACCGGGTTACCAAATATGGGTCAAAATGTGACCCCGGATTAACCCGGAATGTTTCGGAGCAATATTGATATGAAATTAAAGGTTTTGAACAAGGTTTTTACATGGAGTTCTATTCATAATGATTCCTAAACCGGGTCCCCAGATATGCGTCAAAATGCGGACCCGGATGTTTTTGAGCGATATTGGTATCAAAGACAAGGTCATCAAGTGGACCCAGATAACCCCGGAATAACTTAACTTAACTTAAATTAACTTGGCTTGAATTGGCTTGACTTGACTTGACTTGACTTGACTTGACTTGACTTGACTTGACTTGACTTGACTTGACTTGACTTGACTTGACCTGACTTGACTTGACTTGACCTGACTTGACTTGACTTGACTTGATTTGACTTGACTTGACTTGCCTTGACTTGACTTGACTTGATTTGACTTGACTTGACTTGACTTGACTTGACTTGACTTGACTTGACTTGACTTGACTTGACTTGACTTGCCTTGACTTGAATTTACTTGAATTGACTTGAGTTGACTTGACCTGACTTGACTTGATTTGAATTGACTTGACTTGATTTGAGTTGAGTTGACTTGACTTGACTTGACTTTGGTTAACTATTATTCCTCATTGCGAAGCAACGGGTATTTGCTAGTGTATGTATACGCAATTGTCGATATTGCTCGATTAAGTGCCAAAATAAGCACGAAATGCATTTCGACCGTAAATATGCATTTTAGGTCTAAATATGCATTTGCATATGCAATGTGCATTTGCATATTTTTAGCTTCCCTAGTAATTACACAAGCAGGCTAGTCAACCATCCAAACATATTGGCTAAGAATCTATTAGAACAGAGGTATCCTAAGCGGTTAAAAAGAAAGGATATTCTGCTTAATTGTGACCAAGGCTAGAGCCACTAAAATTAAAACTTAGAGGAGCCTATCCTATTAGGTCGTACAACCTCCAAATTTAAAAAATTCAACTTACTGCAATTCCTTCCATTCCGAAAGCTGCAACAGCCTTTACTAATACATGAGTGTTCCGTACGATCCTATCCCATTAGGCCGTAAAAACTACCAATTTCATACATGCAGCTTATTGGAATTCCTTCCAATCCGTAAACTGCAACAGCATTTACTTTTGCAACACACAATTGTTTCCTCGAGGATCCTGTCCTCAAGTCGGTCGAACTTTTAATACTATACAACCAGCTGATTGGAATTCCACTCCATTCCGACGGCATAAATACATACTATATAATGAAAATTAAAATGAAGAACATAAAGCCGAATATAAAATGAAATTACGTAAATACATACTATAAGTAAAGCCAAAAAATACTCACATAAGTATACTACTACAGATATGTCTTCACACGTATTTATTTTATATCTATTAAATAAAATTGCTTTTCATCCAAATGTTATTTGAAGCATTGGCAACGAATAACGAGTTGTATTCTAGGTTAAGATTTTATAAAAATTGTTATATTCCCAAAGAATGATACAATAAAAATATATCCGAAAAAAAATGAATAATGTGGAAGAAAGATGTCAAAAAAGCTAAAAAAGAAAATTTTGATAAAATGATTGAAGATCTTAACTCAGGTGTCAACAGGAAAGGATGGCGCTTTATTAATGCGCTGAGGGGTGATTTCAATCAAGACAATATAGGCATTTGGAACAGCGAGAACGACCAAAACTTCTTAAATCTCTTAAAAAATCAAATTCCAACTACACCAGTTTGCCATGAAATCAATAAATCTATTTCTCCTAACTCGCAATTAGTTTTCAGTTTTGAAGAGGTTAAGAACTGTATTTCAAAAAAAAATAGCGACTCCGCTGCAGGAGTTGACAAAATCTCATAGAGCATGCTCAAAAAACTCAGATATCACCTTAAATAATTTAAAGACAGCCTTAAATGACATTTTCTTGTCAAATTGCATTCCAGAACACTGGCGTATTATTAAAATTGTACCAATCCCAAAAAGAGATAATGATCTTCAAAATTATGAAAATTTTCGCCCCATAGCCCTCATACCGGTACTACTGAAAGTAATTAACGCGTGTATCAAAGACAGGCTTTGTCAATTCATTGACACAAACAATCTACTTCCAAACAACACTTTCGCTTATAGAAGAAATAAATCAACTTCAGCTTACATAAATCAAATACTACATCAAATAACTTTTTTAAAAAACAGTAATAAGCATGTTATTTTATGTACCACTGATATATCAAATGCCTATAATTGCGTTAACATAAGAATCTTAAAAACTCAGCTCGAAAAATTAAATGTTGAACATCTATATGTCGAATGGAAAATCAATTTTCTTGCCTCTAGAACACTTAAGCTTGGAAATAGCACAACAATAATTCAAAATGGTCTACCTCAAGGCAGCTTCTTATCTCCTACATTATTTAACATTTATACGTCTGAGCTACATTGTATAACAGATCAAAATACACAACTATATCAATTTGCTGACGATTTTTTCTTCATCAGCTCAGGAACTAGCTTTGAATTTGCAAACAAAAATCTGCAGGACAAACTAAATACATTTTGCCAAGACTGTATTACAGTGATGGTAGATACTTTTTTTGAAATTCCCTACAGAGCAAGAAAAAAATCCCTACTTTTCCCTACGCTTATTTCAAATTTTCCCTACGTAATTCCCTACACTTCTTTTAAAGGCGGATTCATCGTTCGAGTTCAGAACTTTTCTGCCATGTGGTTATTGTTGTGTTTTCGGAGTGTGAGAGGAATTACGAAAAGTTCTGAACTCTTTTTATTAGTTAACTTGAATTTCAGTTAACTAATAAAAAGAGTTCAGAACTTTTCGTAATTCCTCTCACACTCCGAAAACACAACAATAACCACATGGCAGAAAAGTTCTGAACTCGAACGATGAATCCGCCTTTAGTTATTTCCATGCTAGAACAATGAAGAAACCACACGGTAGTAGATGAACGTTTTTTTCTTTTACTAAATAATGAAAATCGGCTGTTCTACTGAATACTGCATACACACTGGCTCTCAAAGAAATCAAAAAATTTACAATAAAATACTGATGGTTTAATGTTTTGAACAATTATTATAATAAAAATATATATGTATTAATGCGTTGTATGTAACATATACATATAGGTAGGTACACGTAGGCATATAAATATGTAAAGGAACAAAACATTTCATTGATACTATCATAGGTAGGTAGGTTATTGCGTCAAATACTTTTCTTTGCCCGATATGACACTACGTTTTTTTTGCTGGTATTCTACAAGGTTTTTTGTGTGAAGGAGATGGTCAAATATAGTTTTTCGTTGGTGCAAGCGAGCAAGCTATATTGAAATAACTAAACGAAATACCAACAAAATACCATCTAGGCGGTTAAAAACAAACGAGCTAGCTTGTACATATCGTCGCCTGAGAAAACGAATGTCGTATGTAGCCAAACATAGTTTCGAGAAAATCGACTTTGGAGTTTAAATTGGAAATTCTCAAAAACTGTACAACAGATTTTCTGTTTAATCGGTGTTATGATATCATTTCGGGTTCAGGAGATATGATGAATCGAAAATCATCTTAAGTCCATATTTTTCACATATGCATTTGCAAAAGCCACTTAACTTAAGATAAGATAGAAGTGATAAGAAAAATTGCAAGAATTCCTTTTGAAAAAGGAACCTAACTTAATTTAGGTGGCATATTTTTTTCAATATGCTTTTGAAAAACCAACCTAATTACCAACTTAAGTCGATTTTCTATCATATTTCAGTTTGCCAAATGAACTTAATTCCAATTAGGAGGCTAAAATTCTATAAAATTTTGATGAAAATCAATTTGAAAAAAGAACCTAAATTGAGATAAGTTGGTGTTTTTTTCAAAAAAAAAATTTGGAAAAAGCGCTTATTTTATTTGAAAACCAATTTAAATGAAAACCGTTATGACAAGAAATAAAAATTCAATTTAAAATGAACAACAGATGATTGTTTTATCATGCCACGCCCTTACTTCTATGAAAATTTATGATGGAAAGACACTGTGCACTTGCAAAACTGTTTTTTGCTCTCCTGTAAAATTAAGAATTTAGACTTAGGTTGTTTTTCCAAATGTCCACAGATATGTAAAATGTAAGTTTCTTCAATCTTGAAACAGAAATGGTATTCTTGAAGCAAGGTAAAAATCTGAGAAAATCTTGTTTTAAGAATGAAATTATGTTGCGTTGGCTATACAATTGTTTATAGAAAAAGGTAAGTGGAGAGTGTTTGCATTGTTGTCTTGTGAGCTTAAGCAAATATTGTATATACTGAACATTTGCCCTTTGCATTATTTGCAGGAACGCAAACTGAAGAAACAGGATAAACTGGAAGCTGTTGCAAAAGGAAACATCCATTGATATATGTATGCATGGAGCATGCTAAACATAAAGAATTAAAAAGGTATTTGCTTTACTTCTAGAGTAAATCCTCCTCGTTCTTTAGTAATGAAATCAGGAATTGTATTTTCAAGTTGTTTGTTTCATCTGTTTTTAGTTTGAAATCTTCCAAAATTTTTTGTACTTATAGTCATAACATTACCTAAAGACCTGTTTTGCATAGATACAGGGGCGAACGCAGGGGGGGGGGGTTTGGGGTGTTAAACCTCCCCCCCCCCCCCCAAATTAATTGAATTTTTAAATAATAGAATTTAATTCTACATAGTCATTTGAAAAATTGTAATTTGTTGTTTTCAAAGCAATCTTTCTGCCGACGACGTATGAATATGTAAAATAAATGAATACATTAGTCACTAACAGCGTTGCCGTTTTGACACAATTGTATCTTTTTTGATACTTTTTTTTTCTAAATTTTGTGACTTGATACTTTTTTGTTCACAAACGGCCTATTTTGATACTTTTCTGCTGATAGAATTTAATTTTTTGAAACTATGAAAATGTTGAACTAAAAACAAACCTATTGTATCTGGATAGTATTAAAATGTTGCGGGAATGTAGGCCAATTAAAAAACCCAGAAAAATATAAACTGGACAGAGACATTTTTTAAAATTTTCTTCAAAGTAATGAGTTTGCCTTATAACTCTGTGGCTGCTGAATTGAATTTTTTTAGATTTAAGGACATGGAACATTGAAAGTTTTATAAGCCATAACTCAGAAACCGTAGCAGATATATCGATGAAATTTGGTATGCGTGATTTACTTTCCTGAGCATATTTGAAAATAGGCGTGTCTGCGCCCACTTTATGCGGCACTCGATTCATATAATCGAACAAACGCAAACAAACAATGAAAGCATACAGCTGAGTATCTCGAACTTAGGCTTCCTTACTTGTTAGTTTTAGTTTAAATACAGAGAAAATGCAATGAATTGAGATTTAAAAGATGCCTTTGTTTAATCTGTGCATATGTAGGTCCACTCATAAATTTAAGTAAAATTTTTCGAGTTTTAAGTATTTTTTTATTTTTTATTTTCCGTTGGATATTGAAAACCCCCCCAAAATATTTTTCTGTGTGCGCCACTGCATAGATAAATATTTCTAGTTTTATAATATACGATGTGATGCGGAATATATGTATATGTATGAAAAAATTAAATTTTATATTATATGTACATATATATTACTATATGTGTATGTATATACATATGTGCATGTCTGAAAATAAAACAAAATAAAATACCATGCATTAAAATAAACACTTTTGTTTTTTCATTTTGTTAGGTGGGTTAAATGATTTCGAATTTTGAATTTCGAAAAAGTGGAAAATCAAGAATAAATATTTTTAAAACAAAGTTGAACGTTCTTGAAATAAGATTTTACATTTTCAAATCAATCATGGGCAATATAGAAAATAAGTTTTTATAAGCTTATTTCAAAACGCAAAATTCTTATTATAAGCTTTTTATTCTCAAAAATATCATCCTAAAAATAAGAATATGTTCTTGCTTTTAGCATTTTCGAGCTTAACAGACTTTCATAACGTTTTCGGCTTGATTCAAGCCGGCTATACTGAAATTTCGCTTGCTTTTTCTCTGAGTGTACGACAGAACAATAGTTATACTGCGCATTGGCTGCTCAACGCTCTCGTATTGAAAGTACACAAATTTTTTTATATCTGAGTGCTTATGGGAGTGCAGAGAAAATTTTATTTTCAAATTTGAAGTGAAAATATGTACATATATGTATGTGCCTATGATTCGGAACAAAACAAAAACAATTGTGCTTTGAGTGCCTATGAGGTGAGCAGCCCTGCTTTATAACATGGAATGCACAGCTATCCTGCCATTTGAGTTTCATAATTTATTTTATTTCAGTAATTTAAATTCAAAATTCCAAAAAAAAATTTATTTTTGAAATGACTATTATTTTCATAGGTAACCGCTGTGGTGCCAGGCCCGTAGCTAGGGGGGGGGCATTGTGGGGCAATGCCCTACCTTAAAAATAGAATGCCCTACCTTAAAAAGGCCAACAAGTGAGATGAATTATTATAATAAATTTTTTGTCATAGTTTGAGATAAAAAATTATTGCGGTTGCAATGTATGATATGGAGAATCCACCCTGTATCACATATATAATTAAATTAGACCATCGAATTTTTGTAGTTTGGTTAAAGGAATGGTTCATTACGGCACTTTTCTGACAAAAACTAATCTCACTGTGAGCGAACAACACCAAAAGCGCGGAATTGACTACTAAGGCTGTGTGCTAATCTAAAACATTTTACTCGATGGAAAAATGAGGTGTCTAAATTTTCTATGGTTAGACTGTGGAACAAATTCAGCTCAACAAAAGTTGGGTCAGTTCTGAAAGTTAGGGGTGAAAATAGAGGCTAAATTAGAAGACCCGTATCATGGCGTTTGTTTAGGTTAGTTCGAATTTGTTTTTAATCGACCTTTGAACTTTGCAGGCAAATGCCGATTTTCAGCATATTGTTTGTATGGTTTATTGGCTATAACTCGTCGAATAATTGATACGCAGTTTCCCTTCAAAAATTCCGAGTACTCCAATCGCTAATCCATGGAGTGCTCGCTATGGACCAACCGATTACTCCATAACTTGCCACATTTCATACAAAAAATATGGTCCATTTAACATTGCATGTCATTGCAATGGAGCATATACTCCAGTCCCGCATAACAATCAAATTCATCCATGGAGTACCTACATATGGAGTACCTAACAGCCGAACATAACAACAAAAACCGAATGTGTATGGCGACGACGACGAATGACGGGTATGCAGTCAAACATATGTACATATGTATGTAGTTATGTATGTATACACATATCGTCGTCGTCGCGATAAAAATTTGGTTTTTGTTATGTTCGGCTAACTACGAACCGATGCACAGTGGGAGAAATGGTCAATCTAGCGGCGCTTTAGCGAAATTTTTAAATTCAGAATTCTCCAAATTTTGTTTGTTTTATTGAAAATTTATTTCCTAATGTGGTCTTTTCTGTTTTCGTTTTTGTTTTGTTCCAAATATTCGCATATCTGTGAGCTTTCGAATTTAACACATGTTTTAGCAAGTGCAATATTTACTATTTACCTATTTTTAAGTGCAATTTTTGTTGAACTGAAAAACTTAAATATAAAATTTTGTAATAAGATTTGTGACTTAATTATTATTATTTGATATGTTTTAATTAAAAAAAAATGTCATTGTGGTCTGTTAATATATGTTTTAGATCTTTACAATGGAAAAAGAAATTGTCCTATATCAAAGTGTTTTTATATGTATAATCCAATGTTCCGTAGAAAATAAGTGTGGTGGATTCGATGGGATTCGATTCAATGTTTGTATAATTTGTTAAAATATGTTGTGGTCTACGTCTTGTCCAAAAATTGGCTGCAAGTATTTGCAAGTTACTGATTTTTTCCTTTTTTAGATACTATGGCAGAGTCTAAACGCACGCTTTTTTTAATATGGCACAGTGAACCAGTACCAACAAAAAAATTTCTAATGGTTGAAAATCATATATTTTCTAACGTCATTGATCGCTCAAAGTATAGTGAATAGAAAACTCGCAAAATTCAAAAACAATTAAGAAATTTCATAAGCAAACTTGTACAAAAGTGGAAAGAATGTCATAGGGTTATGTCAGTGTTCGAAGAGCGAAATAAGAAATGGTTGGATGAAAATATAATTTTTTCTAAGCAAATTGTCCATCACCGTATACAAAAACCTTTTTCAGAGTGTACAATGAAAACTCAAAAAAGAAAAAATTGCATCAGTTGTTAACGGAACACCTAACCAAGAGTTAATGGTAGCGGAAAGCGTAAGTCTTTACAAAGCTGGAAAAAGAAATGCTTCACAGGTTGTTTCAAAATTGTTTGAAGAAAGTTCGACTGCTTCGAAAATGCTTAAGTCTGTAAGCTCTGAACAAAAAATCCCAATTCCGTATACACCTGAGGAAGCTTTATCTCTTTATATAGATGGCGGATACTCAAAAAGGTCGTACAAAATAATGCAATATGGTGCCAAAGAACGAAACTGCAATATTTATCCAAGCTACGATATTTTACTTAAGGCTAAAACAGAGTGTTACCCCAGTGGCATACACGTAACTGAACTTTCAGCGGAAGTTGCCCTGCAAAGTCTTGTAGACCATACTGTTGCACGTATAGTACAAGGATTTTCCAAATCTTTTGAAGGTGTTTTGACTGCAGGCAATATTAATGACAGCATAAAAGCAATATTTAAATGGGGCTGTGACGGCAGCAGTGGTCACTCCACTTACCGTCAACGTTTTAGTGCTTCTGATTGTGAAATAACTGATGAGTATTTATTTGCTGTATGTATTGTGCCTTTACAAATTAAAAAAGGAGACGCTGTTCTATGGCAAAATAACAGGCCTTCTTCAACTCGGTTCTGCAGACCAATTAAAATAATTTTTGAAAAAGAGTCAGCGGAGTTAGTTAAGGTTGAGATAGATAATATTAAAAGGCAAATTGTAAGCATTGTTCCGACAAAGTTGAGTTTTTTCGAAGTAATACATGAATTACATTTAACAATGATTGATGGAAAAGTTTTTAACACTTTAGCGGGCTCATCATCGCAGGCCTGTGGAATTTGTGGAGCAACACCAAAATTCATGAATAATCTAAATAATGTTCAATTGAGACAACCACAGGAGCACTTGTATGAGTACGGATTGTCAACACTCCATGCTTGGATACGGTGCTTTGAGTGTATAATTCACATCGCATATAGAATAGCCATACAAAATTGTCAAATTCGTGGAGAACATAAAGAAATCACTCAGCAAACCAAAAGAAAGATTCAACTTGAGCTAAAAGAAAAAATGGGTATATTGGTGGACATTCCCACGAAAGCATCAGGCAATACAAACACTGGGAATACTGCAAGAATATTTTTCCAGCATCCAATTTTAGCCTCTACAGTAACTGGCGT